>JAGFPH010007100.1:0-11229 GCA_018207615.1 Philaenus spumarius | reverse complement strand
GAAAAAGTTCAACTTTAGGCCTACATAACAAGTAGTAAACATTTTTTTGTATTTTTTTCGTAAGCGTAAAAAAGTTTTGTAATTTAGTTCTAAATAGAACTGTATAAAAACATTTATCAATTTCAAATTTTGTATCTTGAAAAAAATAGTTTTTATGTTCCAAATACACGACTGGTAACAAACCTAGGCCTAGATTGTAAGGTCATTTACTAATATATGCTTTGCCCAAAATTGAAATATTATTATAACAAAATGTAGAGGATAAATCAAAGAAAAGAACGGTATACTTGTCTTTCCTTAGTTCACAAAAGTGTTTGAGTTATATTTATTTGAATAACAAAATGACATCAATCTAATGACATTTTGCCATCAATAAAGGTCGGGCAAGAAGGGTGCGTTGAATAACGTGGGAACAAGACGGAGCAGACGGTCACACCAGACCGCTCTAATTATGTACTTTTCACTGCTGTCTAGACAAATAAAAAACTGGTTATTTCTAGTTTACTTCCCACCGTTAGAAAGATCAAACTGTTCTCTACAAAATGGTGTAAAGAAATCTGTCAAAACATAAGTCAGTGCCTTCTTAATATCGATTGACAAATGGGCTGTTTCATTGGTTGAGAAACGTCCAATCGCAAGGGTTTACAGTAATTCTTTAAAAAATTAGTAATTTTACAGTGACATCTGATTGGAAGACACCAACAGAAAGATAAAATCTTGACGAATCCAATGGTATCGTTATAATTGCCAAAGAAATATTAGTGTAGACGGTCTTAAACGTTGAAGAAGTGGGAAATGACAGTACAATTGTATGCAGATTCGCGTGCGGTAATAGCTGTTGCACAATATGCATATTTTAAAACGATGATTACGTATGTAAATATACGTTTTACAAAAAAGTTGTAAATACAAAAATTAAAGTTTAATTCATTTCCTTTCCAATGTTGCCAGTTTTGTTACGATTGGATGATTCTAAGTGGGTTAAATTATCGATTATGCATATATATGCACATTTTCGCAAATGTTCGAAATTGTTGCGTTCTGCGCCTGAGAGAGGGTCATGCATGACATTCTGCCAGTTCCAGGGTTAATAAAATAGGAGCACGTAATAAATACAAATTATTTTCAGTTTATATTTTGAACAATGTTTTATTTTCTTAAGGAATATATAATACAAATAATAATACATAAATAATCCAGTTCTAAATTTAAATAGGTTAAATATATTTTTAAATACTACCAATAATACGTTATAAAATTCGAAAATACCATTAACATAGTTTTATAGTCTTCAGGAAGCAAAATGAAAATTAACAATAGATTTTTAACTATGCATACAACCATTGGTAAAAGCTTTAGCAACTCCATAGTTTTTTATCAGTTTTCGAGGTGTTTAAAACAGATTTTATAATTTTAAAATAGAATACAGTAAAACCTCTTATATCCGGATCAATGTGGCGCCGGGCGATCCGGATATCAAAAAATCCGGATTTGAGAGAGGTTTTTTTTAATATGGGTAAATTGGTTGAAATTAGGGATGGGTCGATTCTTGATACCACCGATACTTTAGCTTTGGTATCGGTATCGAGAATCGATAGCCGAAACTCGATACCGATTCCAAGAAATACTCAGTTGTCAGAACTGCCCGTTCTCGTATAGACTCCGTGAATGTAATCTCCGGTATTTGCAATCGCATTCTCTGTATTTTAACTCAATTCCGCATTTAACAATAAATATCAGTAGGGAAAATGTAAAACATTATTAATTTTATGTAAGTAGACATTTTTCCCAGTAAAATGTTTTAGGCAATTGTTTCCTTTCTTAAGTAAACGCTTCTTGTTTTATTTTTATTCATGCGTAGGCTGTTATTTGTACACAAGAAGTCTAGAGTAGGCTCAAGGTCAAACACTTATTGATTCGTTTGTTATCGTGTCCATAGAATTAGGGTGTCTACTGTGAAGAAAAATAACACATTTTATAGATCGGTAACAAAAGTATTTAAACTTTAAAGTAATAATTTTATTTGTTTGAAATCGGGTAAAACTTGTTGGGACTTACGTTACCCGTGATTTATGATTTTTATGGGAGTCCCGACGGAATTCCTTTGTTTTACTTTTTACAGCCCAACTCAAAAACATCTTTCTCTACTGCAGTATTTAGTCGAAAATATTCTTTTTTGATAGATATATTTATTATTTTTTATTACGCCGGATATCGGAGGTTTCGGATATGAGAGGTTCGGATTAGAGAGGTTTTACTGTACTTTAAAATTTAAAAGATTTAATCCAAAGCTTGCCTGAGCTATCTACAACAAATAACTCACTAAAGTCAAATAACAATTCGATAAAATTTTACTACCTAATGATTTTCTTAAATAGTTTTCAGTCTTGAGTGTAAAAACAAAAACCGCGGCGATCGGACCAATAATTTGTTTTCGACAGAGTATTACAGTTACGACGATTAGTTTGGTACAAAAGATGATCACCAACAACAACACATTTATACTAGTTTTTTTCCATCGAGCGACGACTTTTAGGTTATGTTTCACGAGACAGGAAAAATTTGAAAATATAGAGAAGTGCAATTTATTACTGAAAAGTTAATCGGTTTTTTATTTATGTAAAAAAAAAATGGTGGAAAAAAGTGTAACATTGTATTGAAAAACAATAATTCCAAACCTTGTTTGTTCTTCATAAGGTTCATAACTTAATCGCGATCAAATAATTTTTAAAAATTTCCATAGGCGACATCGCTAATTTGTCGTTTTACTTCACCGACATACGTTTTACTGTGATTTCTATGCTTAGGGTCTGGTTTTCAACGGCCGTATGTCATGACTTCTAGTGCGACGGCAATGAATGTCACGGAATTTGTCGCCATAAAAACTACCGGTCAGTAATCACGACAATTTCGTGTACATTGATGAACTGTCGCGCAGTCATGATATCAAAATGTCACGACTTCAAGTGCCATGTGAAATTAACTCCTTCCAGTGCCAAAGGCTGAGTAGGAGGACGTTACCAAAATATGCAGGAAGAACAAACATCAGAGAAAAAATAATACCTGTTAACATCTATTATTTGTTTCTTATTTTTAGTTTTATAATATATAACCAGTTTTATTTACTGTATGAAACAACTTCTTGGCTAATTTACAAAAATCTGATGTCAAATGGATTGCAAAAGGTAAAGAAAAAATGTATGCACTATATTAAACAATGTAAAAAATGCAATATTTTATGAATTTAAAAATTTTAACTTATTTTATTCCATTTTTTAACATTATTATTTTCAAATTACATGATTTAATACTGATGATTCAAAGAAACAAAACATTTGAAGAAATATGTAACTTAAATTAAAATCCTCAATTGCACACAAAATTGTTACGTAGCCGATGTAAATATTTCTTGTAAAAAATACTGAAAACAGGTGTCTTTCTTGTCGAGTGTGGATAAAAATAAAATGACTGTCTGTGAAACAAATTACTGATACAGTAGATATAATTAGATAGGATGAAAAACAAGCTCAGCCTCTCGGATGACGAACAGCATGTTCAGCTGCGAATCCAGACCAATGTTCTCAATACGAATTAGCTTAGCGACGGCCTGCTTCGGCTTTCGTACCACTACGGCGGTTCCCGACACCCTCATTACTTGAGAGTCCGACACCTTGGCTTTAAATCCTGCACCGGTGGTGTCCATAGTCACGTGGCACTTCACATCGACGTGGATGTACTTTACGATGGTCGTTCCATCGCTTCCTTTTACCTGGAATCAAGGAATTATTAGTTATTTTAATGATTGTACAAATTCAATTATAGGGAAATCGTTTCACATTTTAAGTAAAAAAGAATTATGCAGGGGTGCAGAAAATGTTTTAGCACACGAAATTTCCCCAGAACACACTTTTTTACTAAAAATTTCCCAAAATTGATCGCTATTCGCTACAGATGTGCCAGACATTAACACAGTTTGTTTATCTATTTCAACATATTTATTGACCTTATGTTTCAATAATTATTATTATATTCACAATAAATTCCAATATAAATATTAATAAAAAATAATAATAGCATTATTTTTACTTAATTAACTACGGCGAAATTAAATATGTATGGCGAAAAATCGTCAGATGGTCCCAAAACGTTTAAAACAAAAAATGCAACTTGATTATTGCTATTTTATTATGTTTAAAAGTAGGTAAATACTTAAGTGGTAAATACAAAATTAAATGTTATGTTTAATTAGTTGAAATTCAATTACCGAATTACCAACCACAGTCACTACTGAAAATATTACGAAACACTATAAATGTAATACTTAATAACCCTCCAATGGTTCACTACATTGCCTCTTAAACATCAGAATAATAAACAATTGCGACGGAAAAATCACTATATTAAAAGTTCAAATATCACAGTCAGGGCCGGATTTAGCATGGGGCAAAGTGGGCCGGTGCCCATAGCGGCAAATTTTTAGGAGCGGCAAAACGGCAAAAAAAAACTGGAATTTGGGAAATAATATTACAGTACTGTACTATGTTTTAGAACAAAACTAAAACTCCATTCCAGTTTTACAACAGGATGCGTATGAGCGTCTGACATAGATGTAGTCATCAATGAGCTAATGCCAAGTTATTCGTTTGACTCAAACTAAATGAACGCCTGTACACTGACGTGTTTGTGAGTGTGAGAGAGAGATGCGGCCGCTGCATCGTGCATCCTCGGCTCCGTTCGGCGGCGAATCAATAAACTTCGTGCCTTCGACTAACACCAAGAAAGGCGAGAAATCACAGTTGTCTGTTTTGCCATTCGTTCAGTTCAGTCTTATTGTTGTTTGCGTTTCACTATCACCATTTTTTCACTGTTCTTGTGCTGCAGCAAAACTCTTCAGTGCGATTCGTTCAGTGTAAAACTGATTTACTGCACTTTTGTTGTTAAAGTTTTAAACGTAGTAGCCTATAGTAGTGCAGTGTGTTTTAAAGAAAAGAGTTTTCAAACTCAACATGGATGGACGTAATTGTTTAAACTGTATAATGTAGGGCTATAATAAACTTGAAATACGTGATTTGAAATTGATGTGTCTTTTATTATTTTGCAAAACCACTTCTGAATTTCACATTGTAAAAATTACTTAATAACGTAATTAAATTTGTAAAATTAATATTAGATTTAGCCCCCTCACCTCCTGATGGTGTAATCATGCAGAAATACTAATAAAAATTGAGAATAATATTTCTCTAAAGATGAAACATTTATTTGTTTGTAATTCAAACTACATATATTACAGCCGGAAACGTTGTGGCACTGGTTCGTTGATTCCGTTTTACATGTTTTTTTTACCTTGTGTTGTTTTCATTCAATTGATAGCAAGGCAGCTCAAACTCCTCGATATTTCTTGACTGAATTTATTGAACTATATCGGAGTTTTACCTGCTTGTGGCTCATTAAGAGCAAAGAATACTCCGACAGGAATAAAAAAGACCTTGCGCACATAGCGCTCGTTCGAAAATACACGGAGTTTGATCCGTTGGCAGACAGAAACACTGTTGTTAAAAAAAATTAACGCATTGCGTACGGTTTATAAGAAAGAACTATCAAAAGTTAAATATTCGTCAATGAAGATTGGACAAGAAATCGTTGCATGTAAACAGTACTCACACTTTCGATTTATTATAATGATAAATTGTTAAGATTTATCGTACCGTGTAAACCAGGCTTAAAGCAAACTATATTTACTCTAACGGTTTTGTTCGTACAGTTCTGAGAAATACTGACAAATGGGAAATTCAAAACTCGACTTTTTCACGCTCCGGAAGTAGTACTTCCAACGGGTTTTCACACAGAACGTCGTTTTAGATGTGTCCGTGAGAAGTTCAATTCATTTGATCTAATTTTGCGATTCAAGTAAAACTTAAGTCAAATACTTTTATGAAATAATAATTTACAAGTAAACAGTTCAATTCTTTGATTTATTCTCTACACTTTCTTATAATAATATTTCATATTTGGGCAAGGAATATATTCCTAAATTACTATTCATACTAGGCCTAGTTTTGTTGGGAGTCTTGGAACTGGTGTTTTCAAAATAAGAAATTTGAAATTGATAAATATTTTTATACAGTTCTATTCAGGACTAAATTAAGAAATTTTTTACATTTACTAAAAAAATTAAAAAAATGTTTACTACTTTTTATGTAGGCCTAAAGTTGAACCTTTTCCTTTCGTTACTAAACATTGTAAATTTGACATCAATAATTTTTTACTGGCATATATAAATTCGTTGAACCTTTCTCTACAAAAAAAGCGATTGAACAGTTTAGGATTGGTTTATGATTACTATATTTGGCGAATATGTTTTTGCACACGCACCGAATTGCCCAACTTCAGAAAAACGATAGTGCTAACACTTCTAGTGTTAATTGTGGAGTGGGCGGCAATTTTGGGAGGCCCATAGGCGCAAAATACGTAGATCCGGCCCTGATCACAGTAATAAACAACTACCTAAACCACTTAGACAGATTTATTTTGAATTTCAATTAAAAAAAAGAAGAAAAACATCAGTAATACCTATTGCATTAAGTATCGTTGTATAATTTGATTTAATATGATTTAATTGTTATCGCTTGAATAATATCATTTGTATGAAACTAATCAAAATTTGCATACCGGTATCACAATAATTATTACTTTAATACTGTACCTAATGAAAGTATTTGAACGCCAGTCAAGAATCAGGAAACTGCCATTCATCAACCGGCAAAATAATGTCGTATCGGCGGCTCGGCCGTACGATATTTTATGCGGTGAAAATTAAATAGGAACCCTGTCCGACTTGCAGCAGAAAACAGACAAACGATATTTGGGAGTATTTAAAATTTTTGAGTTACTGCCATTTTGATTTAAAAAAAATTGATTTCGAGTGGATCAACCAAATATCATTGTGTGGCATATCGTTTGAAAGCTTATTTAATTCTAAATCCAAAAAGAATAATAATAAATATTTAAAAAAAATAATAGTACAGCAAAATGGGGCAAAATCAGAAAACACGATTTCATTGTTTTTCGGCCGACATTTTTAATCGGTTAAAGATATGGATGTGCAAATTTCACCGTTGGGTTTCTCTTGAAAACTCCACATCGAAATGATGTATTACATGACCACTTTCCCATTTAAAAAAACAAAGTTACATTCAAAATGGCGGATCCAAGATGGCGGATATTTTCTTTGAAATCTTAATAAAATAGTATTTTTACATAGAGTAGGTTCCTCAATCACATCTACGTTTAAATTTTCCTTATATAAGTAATACTAAACCGTTTCCAGACTTTCCAAACACCCGGTATATATAACCTTTTATATAATTACTGTTGAACTTTTTTACTAGTTTTGATGTGTTTGTTGGGATTCCTGTTTGTTAATTTTGTCTTACATTTTTTCCCGCTATTTGTATGTTTTGCCCATATGTTTTTATTTACATTTAAATTTAACTGCTCCCACAAAACTTGTTTTACTCTTTTATAATTTAACTAGGGGGCTTTGCCTCTGCTCGCTCCGCTAGCCAACCCCCACCCCACCTCCAATCGCTCAACAACTTGCCCCCTTCAACTTTATATTTTCTTTGTCATAAAGTGAAAAAAAATTTATTGAATTTGTATGTTACAAATTTAAAGAGAACAAGCACCAGGAAAGAACATTTTCCCAAGAGTTTTGAACACTATTTTTCACGACACTACAGCAAAAAATTATTTGATACAACAGCAAAAATAGTATATTTCATTACTAGTACCGAAAGTGGCCGTTTTCTGTGCACTGACGAAAGTTCACACCGGAAATATGTCAGTCATACATTGGGAAAGGCACTTTCAGGACGAGTTATGAACGATACTTTTCATCACACTGCAAGATGATGCGATAAAACAATCCACCAGAAGAACAAAATTGAAAGTTTAAACTTATTAGAAAACAAGCTAGCAAATAAGGTTATAAATATAAGTAATAATAACAACTGCACCGTGAATGTTAACTTCAACTTTTAAACTCTAAATTAACAACGTTCTAAGAATTCCTAGTTTTTTTCATTTACTTTACCTAATTATTATTGTTGGTTTGTTTTCCCGTTACTATGGGGACGGTAGTTAACAGCGTGTCCAGCTGCTTTAAAACTTTGAAAATAAAGAACAAACACTAGCGCTGACAGCGGCAAATCTTGGAAGCTACTAGACGGGAAATTTCCCGTGTACTAGGGAAGGTATCGGAAAACAGCTGCTTTTGGCAATGTTTATGTGTATTGAAAAAGCATTGCATTCAAGGCAGTATGGTGAAAATATTATTAACATTTATTTTTCTTCTTACTGACTCAACAGGGTCTTCTTTCCCCGCTAATATTTCCAACCCTGTTCCCCTGGCAGTGGTTTTGCTAAACAGCAGATAGGGACAGCGGGAATCTCGTTAATCCATCCATGCGCGTCTGTTTTAGGCCCATATTACACTCTAAATACACGTATTTAATCCATTCTTATTACTTTATAATTATGAGAAGAAGAAGTACGGTAGAAAAACTTTTTTATATAATAGGATTTACTTCTGCAACCTCAAAACGGCCTTACCCTAGAGGATGCCAAATAATTTATTTCCTATTCTGTAACTTTTTTCAGTTAAATTTTATTTTATATTACAGGTTGTTAAAATTTTATTATTGTGTAGTTATGTTTAAAATTTTGTATTTTTATTTTATTTGTGATTGTATATATATATCAGGAAATGAAATAAATACCTAAAAAAAAAGTGTCTAAACTCATCGGTTCGTATTGCTGATCATCTGTTACACAAAATAGCAAAACTTGAAGGGAAACCAACACAAGGTATGATTTTTGTAGCCATACTTAAGAAATGCCAGGAAAAATTTGAAAAATAGAAATTTTCCAAATTCAGAAGCCTGCTAAGAGTTCAGAATAGATATTGTTGTACACACCCGCACAAAAAACAACTCGTACTTACCACTTCTTGTCTATCTTCAATTTGCGGATTGTCGATCCTAAACACGTCGGCCTCGCCCAGTCTAAGGCCTCCGGCGGAGATGTGGAACTTCTGGCCGACGTCGACGGCGCGAGGTTCGAACCCAAAACCGTCGGGATGGGAGTCGCTCCACAACACGTTCTTGTTGTCGTTCAAACAGCCGTTGTCGGGAGCGAACGTGATCCTCTTGCCGTAGCCGAGACCGATGCTGACGAGACGTAAGGCACGACCTTGGAACAGGTGACGTTTAGGGATGGCCAAGGACACGCGGTAGTCAAAGCCTGGAAGTATCCTTGGGTCCACGTACGTTCCTGTTGGAGAAAAGGGAATATTTTCAATCTACAAATAAAACTCCTTAACTATTTTTTGCACTCAGAATAGACATTCAACTTTGGAATAATTCGTATAGAGCTAAAAATTGGTGTAGTTTTTGATTTAATTGCATCATTACAAATTCGCATCAATCCCATTAGTACTTAATCCTAGAACTGATCATATTAACGTTTTACGATGCCAAGCCATTTTGGTGCGTTTTGCAAGCTTTTTTAACCCTCGAACCGACGGCTTTAACGAAAATGGATTTTTTGGAGTGTGCAAGGATTTTTTCAAAACTTCGCCAAAAATAGTAAATGAACCCCAATCCAAAAGTGTTCCATAGTTTTTTTTTTATAGAAAGGTTCAAAGAATTTATATATGCCAGTAAAAAAATGATAGATGTAAAATTTACAAAGTTATTAGTTCAAGAAACAAGAAATGTTCAGTTACGAAAAATAAAAGTTCAACTTTAGGTCCTACATAAGAAGTAGTAAACATTTTTTGTAATTTTTTCCATAAATGTAAAAAAGTTTCGTAATTTAGTTCTAAAAATAGAACTGTATAAAAATATTTATCAATTTCAAATTTATTATTTTGATTACAAAAGTTTTTATGTTCCAACTACAAGGGTGCTAACAAAAGTAGGCCTGGTTTAAAACGTAATTTAGGAATATTTTATTTGACCAAAAAAGAAATATTATTATAACAAAGTGTAGAGAATAAATCAAAGAAAAGAATGATATACTTGTCTTTTCTTAGTTCACTAAAGTGTTTGAAATATCTTTAGTTGAAAAAAAAATGAGGTCAATCGAATAAAACATTCCACGTGTAAACGAAACAAAACGTCCGTTGGGATTTACCGTGAGAATCAAATGGGCTAGACATCCCGTTCCACCGCTGTAATTTACAAAAACCTTGTACTTTCCACCGCTCTTTGACTAAACATAAAACAGGTTATATCCAGTTTAGTTCACATCGAATGAAAGCTGCAAGTTTTCTCTACAGAATTGTATAAAGAAATCTGTAAAAAGATATGGGATTGTGGGTGTTATCTCAATTGACAAAATGTGCTGTTTCATTGGTTTCAAAACTGTCCAATCGCAAGGGTTTACAGAAAGCTTAGTCATTCAAATTGCATGGTACTGACATCTGATTGCATGGCATCTTTAGCTGGATCAAATCTTGACGAATCCCATGGTAGCTTTATAATTTTGATCAAAATATTACTGTAGATGGTCTGGGACGTTGAATAAGTGGGAAATAACAGTACAATTGTATTTGAATCCACGCATGGAATCAGGTTTACAGAAATCTACAATTTTAAAACTACGATTACATATGTACATATACGTTTTAGAAAGAAATTGTAAACACAAAAATTAAAGTTTGAAACATTACCTTTCCAATGGTGTTTGTCTTTTTGAGATTGAAAGATTTTTAGTGGGTCAAATATTCAATACAATCACTCGTTACAAATGTGTTGGAGTGACGCTACATTAAGTTCTAGGGTTAAAAAATTTGCCAAATATAGTAATTATACTCCAATCCAAAAGTGTTCCACAGCTTTTTTGTAGGAAAAGGTTCAAAGAATTGATATATGCCAATAAAAAATTGATTGATTAGATGTAAAATTTACAAAGTTATAAGCTCAAGAAACAAAAAATGTTCAGTAACAAAAGGAAAAAGTTCAACTTTAAGCCTACATAAAAAGTTATTATATAAATATATTATAAGTAGGTCTCGAGAATGGAGGAACTCCGAAACGCGTCGACAAACTCAAATAAAAGCGTTAAGCTAGGATTGGCGGAAAATTGTACTCAAACTGATGATTATATAAAAAGCAGTAATCATTTTTTATGATTTTTTCCAAAATGTACACAAGTTTTGTAATTTAG
>JAGFPH010007099.1:55150-69395 GCA_018207615.1 Philaenus spumarius | reverse complement strand
GCATCTATTTTGTTAAGGAAAGTTGTGTGATGTGCACACCAGATGTTTTTTTAGTTCTAAAACACCAATAATTCTTGTATTGTTCAAACAACTTGTATTAGATCAATGAAAATGAAAAGTGTCCAGGTGGCAGTATTGAGTCTAGTAATTATTTAATTACAAATAATTAAAGTTTCAAGTAACTATTTTGCTTTAGAATGAATAATTAAATTCTAAATATTTCTTATTGTAAATAATTATGTTGTTTCAGGTTAACAGCAACCCCAAAACTTATCCTAGATCATTAAACTATGATAACAATGTGTTTTACGTTGGGGACAGTAAAGGCACACTCCATGTTCTTAGTACCAATAATGCTTTATTTGAAGTTACCGAAGTAAGTATTGCATCATGTTAATAGTAATTATTTTTTGTTATTTATCTTTCGTCTACTTACAAAAATTATGTTCCTTTCTTGTCACCCTAAAAGATCACTACATCCTGGAGCTCTGTGGTACACGTAAGAATTAAAACAAAAATAAGACCCACTATCGCAATAATGTATTTACACCGTGCAATATTCTATTCTTTCAGTACTGTTCAATCTTCAAAGATAATAACTGTTGTAAGATCTCCAACTTCCCAAAGTATAAAATAATATAGAATAGGACCATAAGTCAATTTTAGAAAGAGAGCATTTTTATTTTTGAATTTAACTTAATTTATATTACAAATGTTTTTTAGAAAGAGAGCTTAATAATTAGAAGCAATTTAAAGTAAAGGAAATAAATATAAAAGGGCAGACAATTTTAAAGTACATTTCAGTAGAATAAAAATAAAAGGCAGACAATTTTTTAAATCAATTACTTTAAATTTAAAAGTAGGGTTTAAGAAGATAGACAGCAATGAATACTTAAATGTTAAGAAGCGCACGTCTTATGGACTCAATTCTAACAGATTTTACAAACTTGGCGCCCTAAAGATTTGTAGTTGGGCGCAACTCCGAGAGGAAGCGCTGGCAAACCATTTAGCGTGCGTTGGAGAGCGAGAGAGCGCGAGATAGTGTTTCTCCCCTCTCATTGGTATAACGATAATGCAATTCATTTGTACTATATTTAGATTACTTGCCGAGTGCGGCTGGCTGAACGAAGGGTTTACCCCACTCACACAAGGACAGGGAATAAAAACTTTCGCTATTGCGTTATATACAATCCCAGACACAATCGCGTTTTGTTTGTTTAGAAACTAAATATAACTTATATAGGTATTTTCAGGAACACAATTTGTTGTAATTATTTTATAATTGATATTGTAAATATGGCTATTTTTCTTTTAAATTTAAATTTGCAATTGCGTATATAACTTTGTAAATAATTAAGTAATAATATATTTTGTATTGCTACAAATATATTTTGTCAGTAAATATATCTATTTCGTGTATGGAAAATTAAATTTGTATTGAGTTTATAATACTTTGTAAATAATGAATTAATAGTTTTGTTTCTCGTTTTATTGCTACACGCATATTGACAGTCCAGTTTATAAATATAATTAGTTTATACTGCAATTTCTGAAAAATAAATAAAATATAATCTTTAAATTACAATCAGCCATGTATGTAAACGTTTGTTTTAAATACCTTCCATTTGTTATACAATTGACAATTTTTTAAATACCAAGTTAGAATTATCTTCCTCAGAAAATTAAAATAAAATTCAAAAAAGTAAAACGCAAGCCGGATCCAAAATTTAATACAGAATCTTTAGTTTATTTCTCATCACGCAAATATAAAAATTATATAAAACGGTAAAAAAAATTATAAAATTGTTTGAAGTGAGTCAATGTCAAAGCACTCTGCTCCATGAAACTACATTGTTAAGCCTATCCTCGTGCGAGTTGCCGATTGCTTTCTCTTTTACTGGAGCAGACCATTAAATTTATGCATCGTAATGTATAAAAAAATCGTTTTCCCAGAAGTTTTGAATCACTTATTAAATTATAAAAATATGTATGTCAAGTTCAATGGACAACATTTTATTTAATCGCTGGTTTTTTATTTGTATAAAAAAATATATAAAAAGTATTCAATCTTCATTTTTTGAATTTGTTTTTTATTTAAATGTTATATAATTTGAAAAAGATGGCAAAAACTTTGTAGCCTTGGCGAAATCTGTGATTATACAGGTATAGTCTAGTCTTTGACAATATAACCTTAATAACATTCAAATTAAAAATTGTAATGAATTATGGTCGAATTTCGACCATTGAGCGATCACTAGATTTTTGAAATACATATTAAAATATACAAACAAATAGCCTATTCTTTAAGTTTATAACAGGTCTTATGACCTATTTAACAATAAAAACATGTGTTTTTTTCTATGGACACTTAATCGAAAAAAATACTGCCAGTTAACCATAGGCGTAACCAGGGTCATAACCCTCCCCCCAATTGTAAAAAAATTGTTCACAGTTTGTTTACACTTTGAATAATTAAAATATATCGCATTACTAAAAATTGAAGTTTACTGTTTATTAGTGAGTTTTGGACTACTTTACCACTATTGAAAGTACTTTCTTGATTATTATGTTTATAATTTATTTTAATAAACAATTTTAATTAAAAATATTTCTAACTTTTTTAACCTTGTACTAAAATTAAAAGATACAAGTTTTTCTTAACCAGTAAAATTCTTACTATGATTTTAGTCAATCTTTAACATAGTACCAATCAACATCAAAATTTTTATGAATAGTGAATTAATAACATACAACAATACAGTTTTGTTCCTCCCTCTTGAAATATTTTACACTATAATAAACTATAGGGAATGAATACTTATTGCTATAGGCCTAGTTAAGAGCAGGTCAAATTATTATAAAATAGGCCTGAATCACAATTGGAAGTAAAAATAGTATACCTACCTATATCAGTTTAAAGTGCTTTTGGAAAGCCTAAAATGTGTTATAATTATTATTATATATATCCCCCCCCCCCATATGGTCGTCCTGGTTACACCTATGCAGTTAACTACACGTGTTGAACATTCTTCAACTTTTTGTTCAATTTATCTTCTTTGTCTTTCACACTATTTCGTCGCTTGGATATATTTATAAGAGCCCTGTCTCTTAGATCTTGTGATTTCCACTTTACCGCGTAGTACAATTTACATTTCACTAGGGTTGACAACATGTAAATACGGTGATCTGTACACTGAGAAGTAAACCAACCTTCATGAACTCGTTCAGTCTCTTCCCTGATTTTTTGCACAAGACTGCAATGTAGTTTCTTTTCAGCAACGTGCACTTTAAAAAATTTAGAAAAAAACAGTATTTGGCTCCGTACAATGTTAAAAAAATCATCAGAAGGGTAATTTAATTTCGAAAACATTGTATCTCGCGCTCTCTCGCTCTTGACCTCGCACAAAATCATACGACCATCCTTCAACCAATCTTAATTTAACAATAAAGAAAACGCCTTACATTTCTTTCTTTCGTGGACTTATAAATAAACCCGTCTCGTCTAAATCACAGTTTGTACAAATTATCGATGATGTTTCTTTTACCTTAAAAATTATCTCAAGTATTGCTTACATATTGTTTGAAAAATATCATGAAAAGCATTTTAAATTTAAATATTTACTTTTATTATGAACTTCCTTTGAAATATTAATAAATAGTCAAAGTATAAAAATTTCTATATCAACTGTAACTTTCTGTTCTTCATAGCGAACTTTTCTTCAATATCGTCAGTTCCAATATGTTCTCTGAGTATTTTCTTCTCTATGTACAACAAAGATAAGTTTGAAAATCTCTCTTGAACACATAAATTCGTTTCTTTAGTCCGACTAGCCAATCGTAGACCGAGTGAGAGGGAGAGGGGAGAAACACTCTCTCGCTCTCCACCGCACGCTAAATGGTTTGCCAGCGCTTCCTCTCGGAGTTGCGCCCAACTACAAATCTTTAGGGCGCCAAGTTTGTAAAATCTGTTAGAATTGAGTCCATAAGACGTGCGCTTCTTAACATTTAAGTATTCATTGTAGACAGTCTATGTACTAACGCCAAGACGCGGAAATTATACGAGTTTCAAGACGCAGTTAGAAAAACAACGTCCAAAAGTCTAGATGAGATAAGCGAACACCTGCAAGCCAATTCCTGGAGAAACGGCCTACGTGCGTTCACACGCAAGATCCACAGAAAGAACGCATAGTTAGCATCCCAAAGATTGACGCAACTTTGAACATCTATGTCATCAGACGTTTTCTGATTGGTTGAGAGGGGATAGACGCCGGCTGAATGAAGCGGTGGTAGAAAGACGCTAAGAGCTAAAAGGACTGGTCAACTAGAGTCCAAGCGGTGAAGATGCTTGGAAGTGTTGCGCGCTACGCATTGTTAAAAAGTTTAATCATGTAACATTTATTATTTTTCACTTATCAACAGGAAGTCAAGCAGTGAACGTCGCTAGAAGTGTTGCGCGTTATACGTTATGCATTTAACAGTTTTAATCATGTAACAATTTATTATTTTTAAACTACAAGTACAAAGTAGTATCTCATCGTCAAATGGTGTATAGTGCGATCGCTTAAGTTAATGTGACAGTAAATCGGACACGACAATGAACTAGACTACAGGAGTTTTTGCGCGTGCGAGTGGGGTTTTCTATTTTAAAATTAATTAAGTTTGTGGTCTGCTTATCGTAAGTACAGTGCACTTAAAATTCTTTTTTTTTACAAATCACCAGCTCTCTTTAAATTTATAATCTATAATTTGTATGTATTTGAATTTATTTTTCTCTGTCGTATATTTTATGATATTAATAAATGTCAAAGGTAATTTCTAAATCGTCTACTTTGTTTGGCCTAATCTGATCCTTTCACCATCATATCAATCAGGTCATTGAATTCACTACCCAAGATAAAATAAAACTAAAAGTAGAGTCTTGCAATCCAACTGCATTAAATCAAAATCAAGTTTATATTTCTTTTATTTATTTTTTGTAAGCTGAGCATCTTACACTGTGTCATTTAAATATACTTTAACAAACTTGTAAAGGTAAGTTAAATATTAATTTATAGATCATAAAAAAATACTAACAAGATCTTTTAACATCTGCTTACTCTGAGCACTTACCTAGCATTTTGGAAGTTTGAAATCCTTTGTTCAAAGAAACTTTGAGGTCGAGTCATCAACTTATTGCGCATGCGATCTTCAACTTCTTGATTGTACAAAAATCGTTCCCCTCCCAGCATGTTTTTTTTAAGAGCATAAGAAAAATGTTGTGGGTGCTAATTTGTGTTGCAGTGAAGCTGTTCAAGGTTCTGTATGCTTTTCAGAATATATTTTACTTTTTGGTCAACAACCACAGAGCCCATCGGGCAATGACTTGCCTGATGCATTTTAAGCAACAATCAACTGCCGATCACCTTCGATAAGGTCATGACACTTTCTCGTCCAGCCTTTAAATTATTACAATATATATAATTACCTTTTATAGTAGTAAAAGCAATTCCTTTAATTTGTACATACACTGCAACAATGATTCATCGTTCACAGCCGGCTTAGTCAGGTGTAGGAACTCAACACTTAAATAAAACACATAACAACAACAAGGTAATTATCTATATTGTATACATCAGCAATTAGAAAAGCGAATAGACTTTATAAAACCTTCATGGTCTTATAAAAATATAATAGTTTAAATTATTGGTGCAATTAAACACGTAGGTTCAGGACAGTGTAGCAACTGCAACTTCAACCAAATCAAAATTAAAGCCTTTCTTTGTTATAAACTTAATTTTAATCCATTCTACAAAAGGAATATTGTCTGAGGAGACGAGGATAAAAGTTCAGTTTATATTTGACTCACTTTTGTAAATATCACAGTTATTTTATTAATTATTGAGGCAATGGTTATTAGCGAATTTCCATAGGAAAAATGAGCTATTGCAGTGGCCCTTATGGTGAGACCCAAGATCGGGAGTAGCAAATGAGCACCGATCATGGTCCCCAGAACACGTTTTGGGGTGTCATTAAAATTCATATATATATATATATATATATATTAGGGATGGGTCGATTCTCGATACCACCGATACTTTAGCTTTGGTATCGGTATCGAGAATCGATAGCCGAAACTCGATACCGATAACCGATACCAAGAGATACTCAGTTGAAGTTGTCAGAACTGCCCGTTCTACTCCGTGAATGTAATCTCCGGTATTTGCAATCGCATTCTCTGTATTTTAACTCAATTCAGCATTTAACAATAAATATCAGTAGGGAAAATGAAAAACATTATTAATTTTATGTATGTAGACATTTTCCCCAGTAAAATGTTTTAGGCAATTGTTTCCTTTCAAGTAAACGCTTCTTGTTTTATTTTTATTCATGCGTAGGCTGTTATTTGTACACAAGAAGTCTAGAGTAGGCTCAAGGTCAAACACTTATGGATTCGTTTGTTATCGTGTCTATAGAATTAGGGTGTCTACTGTGAAGAAAAATAACACATTTTATAGATCGGTAACAAAAGTATTTAAACTTTAAAGTAATAATTTTATTTGTTTGAAGTCGGGTATGACGTGTTGGGACTTACATTACTTGTGATTTATTATGATTTTTATGGGAGTCCCGGAATTCCTTTGTTTTACTTTTTATTTAGAGATGGATCGGTTCCATTTTTTTTCGGTACCCGGTTCTAGAGTCAAATCGGTTCTATTTATTATTCAAGGAATTTAACAAGAATTTAAGAGTAAAGTATAAGATTTAATTTGAATACTGAAATGATTAAGTATGTTATGTACAGATAATTAAATACAAGTATTCAGCTAAGTTAAATTACAGACAAAAGTCTATCACTTTCAACGTCTATTATAAAATATTGCCACACTTTCGATTCCATTGCTGAAAAGACTAGCCTACTCCGGGTTGCCACATATCCTCAACTAACTAAACTTAATCAAATTAATATGTTAATTCAGTATAGCGTCGATTTTCCAAAAGCGGAAATGTACTGTAAATAAATAAGTGCATTACAGTACTGCACGTAATTCCGAATTTAAAGGTTTTTACTCGCATAATCAGCCCAGTTGTAGATATCAGGGAGTTTGTGCGCTCAACGGATCAGCGGCAGCTGTTGAGTCAGCCGCACTGCACTCAACACTGCACTAAAACTGAATACTGTAAGTATTTACACACAGCGTTATTAACTTGATATTACAATACTTTGTTCTAACAAGTTGTTCAGACTTCGGCGGGACTAAACTGACGCCGTCAAATCAAATTTTCGATGATTGAAGTTCCGATTATTTCTGTACTTATCCGAATTGAACGTTCAGAAACAAAACATGATATTCCGAGTAACGCAATCCTAGTCAGTCGTAAACAAATATTATTCCGAATAATTAAAAACTTGTTTTATTTTAAATTGCAATGCATTCTGCTATTTCGTTACTGAAACTCTCACGTGTTTTTCATTGGACTAGGTTAATTTTCTTATGCGGACATTCCATTGTTTTTGGGAGTAGGTTTTTTCGCGGACATACGCTGTTGTATATTAAATTGCGTTTGAATGCCGCGTTTTATAAAATTAGCGCTAATATTATTCGGACGTCGTATTCTTTTGCGGACATTCGTCATTTTATTTTTAATAACATTTCACCAATGGTAGTTCATAAAATTGGTACTGATTATATTTGGGCATCGATTTTTTGCGGGCATTTACTGTGGTACTTAAATTATTTTTAACGCCGGCGTTTTTTAAAATTAGCTCTAATAATATTCGGAAGTCGTATTTTTTGCGTGATATATTTTAATTTAAGTGATGGTTTAATTACTTGTTAATTAGTTTTATAGATAGTAATTAAGGAGCAGGCACATGTTGATTGAAAAATACAGTATAAAATATTCCCAACACGGATCTTAGATGATCAGTTGGACCAGGGAGTTTAGTAGGGATAGTTCAATGGCGATACTATATGCTATGGTTAAACAGTTTGAATTCAGCTATTGACCGTGACTATTTCATTGTGTTATTCCACTTCATATGCCGAACTAAACATAAGAAACGCTGACACACGTGTAAGGTCAAAACTAATAAAAAGACTAACTGTGACTTTACTCTGTGGATGAGGTTCAACAGTGATTGTTGATTGGTTCGATTTCCTGCTGGGTATAAATATTATTTGTCTATTTTTCTGGATGGGTTTAAATATCTTGCTGTATATTTTGTGTAGTTAATTAATTATTATTTGTTTTTTTATTGATTGTGCTTGTAATAAATATGATGATTTTAATTTGACTTCGCCAAACAAGTTAACTATCTTCAGCTGTAATAAATTAAATGAATAGCTGATGGAAACTGTCAGTCACTGTCTTACTCAGAATATTCTGATTGATTATGTCTGTTCAATGTTATAAACGATTTTGTTTCCTTGTTTCGAGCAATGTGTTACATTTTATCATTCTCTATAGAACAAATAAATATTGAATCGTATTTGTTTGGTTAATGTTCAATTAACAGCTAGTCTTTAATCAAACACCTTGCTTAACCCGATGGAAAACCAAACTTCTTTTGTTTTTTTATATATTTATGTAATTGAAAAATTCTCTAATATGAATGTTTGACGTTTATAGAGTTTTGATGTTGGACATACAAATGTATTGACTTCCCTGCGGCATGGTCTAGGATCTATAATAACAGGTTCACGTGATAAGACTGTGCATATTCTGTCACCAACATCTCCTCCGTCTCTGATTTGTGACTTTAGTATCACTGGAGAAGTCACTTCAGTAAGTTTTATTTATTAGATTTTAATTCTTAATGCTATTAAACCTTAGAAATTATTAGTTGAACTGTAATTACATGAGGAATATGATAGTTGTAATGGTATTTAGACTACTATATATTCTCAGGATTTTATTATTTAGTGCCACTATGGAGGTTTTTTCTATTTTATGTGAAGTGTTGCAGGAGATATGGGGTGAAGTTGTAACACTAACAGCCATGTAACAGAAATATTCATGATGATAATAAATTAATAATTTCCCATAATGACTAAAGCATAGAGGTTTGGTCTAAATAAAATGAAAGACGCAATATAATGATAAACATTTATAATTCTTATATACATATACAAATTCTTTTGTGACGCAAATAGTTAAAGTAAAATCATTTAAATAAAAATAAATAAAGTAAAAGGCAGACTATTAGTAAATAAAGTAAAAAAGCAGACTTAGGGTGTATTAATCAACAAGGGTATATAACGTGTGTGAACTATATAAAAAGTTATTGACAGTGGTGAGATTAAAGTGAGCGGTTGAGAAGGACAAATGAATGATTGCGCAATAGACAGTTTGATAAACAATTAAAGAACAGTTAAAGTTAAAGAACAAACACATATAGAGAAATCAAAATATGTATCAGCGTATATAACAAAGCACATCATAATATCGGCATATGTGTCGGAACGCAGGACAAACAGTAAGCGTCGAAATAATTCCAATAGAGAAGGTCGTGTACGGCTTGGTCTACGTGAGAAGGAGAACTCTAAATATGGCGTGGAGGCTTGTATGTGTTGTAAGCTGCAGGAGGTGTGAATTTTGGTAAAGAATGTAGTTTTTTCATCGGAATAGAAACAAATGTTGTTCTAAAGTAAAGCAGAGGTGCTTCGGCGTTAGTGTGAACTTGGAAAATGAGATCGATGATGTAAGTTATGCGACAGGTGAATTAATAGAAAGTCAACCATGTGCTTCGACAAAACGCGCGCAATGGATAGATAGTGCTTCATATTGATGTGTAATTACAAAGAAATCCTAGGTAAAAACAGTGAAATAAACGACGCAGTAAGTAATAATGCCCATAGGACATAAGTATCTCAGTCTGCAATTTTAGAATTTTGATTATTTTAACAAGTAGCTTCATTTGATTTTATTGCGTCATACATTTAAGGTAGGCTTGACTACACTTTGTACAGATTTTTTTTTATAATTGACTTGTTTGTTTTTGTAATGCTGATATATTCTGTTGTAAATAATTATTTCTTGATAATGCTTGAGTAAAGAATTAGTTGTTCCGCTACAATGTCTTAGATTCCTTTATTTAGCCACGCACATCCAATTAGCTTGTACTTTGCAGCCAAGTACTCACCCCTGAGAAAATTAAGTTAAAATAATAAATCAGTAATAGTAATTACCAATACATAAATGTCAATACATAAATGCTAAAAGAGCAAACAGAAAGTTATATATGGATTATTAATTTTTTTTTATATGAGAATTAAACAAAGGTGATTTTAAGGTTTTTATTAATAAAGTGTCTAAGGTAGGCCTAAGGTGAGTTGTAGTTTAAGGAGTTCATGGATGTTAAGGTGTAATTCTACGTTGGAGTGGAGGTGAGATACATGGTGATTTTATTTATGGAGGTAAAGGAGTAAGAGGTGTTTCTTGATGATTTTAAGTTATGATATGAACGACGATTTTTTATATTGAAGGTAAATAAGTGAATGAAATAAAGGAGAGGTAGAGAATAATCCATATATAGCATTTTATTAGTTTGAAAATATTTTTTTTTATCTTTTGCAAGTTTTACCGAATCCCATCATTTTTTTTTAACAGTTTATATATTATTATATTTTTTATTTTTTGTAACCTTCAGTTACAAAGTGAGTAGATTAAATCTACATTTTAAATATGCAAATAGAATCATTCATCAAACAATTTACTTTCTTCTTCTTTGTTGATGCTACAACCAGTGAAGAGTCTTCCATAACTTCAACCACCAGTTCTACCGGTTCCATACTCCCAGTCTCTCATGTATTTGTCAAAATTCAACAATATATCTGCTGCCTCACCCTGCTCCTATCTTAACTTGAGCATGTCAATCTTTCTTTAAGTAAATTTTGATCCCTCTAAAAGCATTTTTTTGTATTAATTTGGTTACCAGCATCCTTGCTATATGATTGGCCCACAGTCGGCACATCTTCAACAACCTGACAACATCCACATCTGCATTGAGATCTAACTTTATTTTGTTCATTTATGCTTTGCGTCTCATGCTTATGATGCCTAGACTTTTACTATGGCTAAACATTACCATACGTCTCTTTGTTATATTTACAATTTCTCTCGTTCTCTGTGGGGTCGCACATGTCACAATTTTTATATTTGAAATTCCTTGGAATTTAGTTAAACCAATGCCTACAGTAGTGTAATTAGTTTAAAAATAAAATAATAACATTGAATGTTTGTTCAGTCTTGCACTGAAAAAACAATGACATATAAACACAATTAAATTGTATATCGATATAATTATTACAAAAAATAAATAAATTTGGTTTAAATATAAACAATATACATTCGTAAGAAACATAAACTTTATTTGAACAACTTAAAAAACAGATACTTGTCTTATTGTTTTATAAATGTAATAACAGATTTCTTAAAAACTTTTAGTTATGAAATAAGAAAAGCGAGATAAACAATGATTATACACACTTTTATATTCATACAGGTTTTTAAGTTTTTTTATATTCATACTGGGTTAACCCTTATGTGACATAACTACACCCCAAATTGTGTGTTTCTGACACCTCAAATTAAAAATTGACTTTAAAATGTCTTAAATTTTTTTTTTGTATTATTTTAACACTTTTTATGGCTATTAAACTATTAAGATTATGTTTTTAAAGTATTAAAGTATATTTGGTTAAACAAATATTTGTTCACGCTTAAGAAAATAAACTCAAAAAGTCTGGATTTTTTTTGAAAATCAAACAGTTAATAAAAAACCCTTTCCAAAAGAAAAAAGGGGGTTTCAGCTTAGATTTTATATTTTCTTACTCTTTAAAGTATATACTACCTATCTTTAAGTCACTACACAAACTGTTATTGAGTACCTTTATTTAGTACATAAACTAGAGCTTACTATATAATGTAAAACACATACTGTAAAATATTACACTACAAAGCACTCTGACATGACTGTGCGGATCAAAAACTAACAAGAACCTGGTTTTCAGTAGGCTTTTACACTCATTTGAAGGTACTGAACCTATCCTTCGACATATAGAACAAATTACCTGTCTGGATTTTGTAGGCAGGGTTAAGTATGGTGATAGAAAATGAACTACCTCTTAAAAAAAGTGTTTGTTGTACAACGCATAAGCGCATTTAGAATAAAACTTGGAAACTTTTTCTTTAGTTGTGTGTGAAATGTTATTCTTTTAACATTGTAAATGTTTTAATTTGTTTACAATACAAGTTTGAAATCGCCACTTGATGTTTAAATAATCCTAAATCATTTATTAAAGCTCTTTTTATTTATAGCTGGATTATGTCAATTCTGTTTTGGCTGTTGGTTGCACTGATAATTCTGTACAAGTTTGGATACCAGCCTTTGATGATGAATAGGTAATGCAGAGTCAGATATGTAAGTGAGCATCTAATAATTTGGTTTTTTTTAAATAACTTCCAGTTTTTCTTTTTAATAAACACCAATAATTGTTTACATTTATGCTGAGAATGTTACAAAAAGTTATACTCGTAAATTTTAATACTGAAGTTATTGAAAACAGATAGAAAATATTATAAATTTTTATATAATCTGTACATAATTAATTTGCTAGGGGTTATTTTGTGAGTAGAACTCCTCCTAGAGTTTTTTTTATCAATTTTGACGTTTTTGGTGTCATTTTAAAGAGCTCACTCTGAAGTTGTGTGTCCCTTAAAACGAGCTTAATGTATGTTTTAAGCTTCGCCCCAGTGGCCCTCAAAGTTGCCATGTTATCCTGATGCCAGATAGGATTTGTTTACATATTGACCATATATAATTTAAGTCAAAATAAAAAATGCCAACACATGCCAACACAGCTGGTGTTAAAGGTTAAATCTATTTATAAGATTTGTGACTTACCGTCTTCAATATTCCTATTCGTCGCTAAACGACGGCCGTTTCGGCTATTCAGCCATTTTCAAGTTTATCAGGTTTCCCTTCGTCACTTACACAAACACTTACACATAACTAACACAACGATTACATAATAAATAAATAAATAAAACACATTTACATATTGAAATACGGAATACTGAAGACGGTAAGTCACAAATCTTATAATTAGTAATCAATATCCGGAATGGCAACTAACAATTGTTAAATCTATAGCTTAATACGTGAAAGCAAAAACTTTGTATCCCTTTTTACGAAAATTACGCGGACGGAGGAGTATCAAATTTGGCACAGTTAAAGTTTAAATGATGAAGAAGTGCAGAAAGCAAATATTATTATATAATAATGCATCAGAAATACATAACATTAAAATTAACACACTAAATAATTTTAGGTGATGGATCAACACATGTTTCTTGAATGTATTTACATTCATTACCATAGCAACCAATAACATATAATCTATATATATAAAAGCCAAAACCCACTGACTCACTCATCACGATTTCTCAAAAAGTACCGAACGGATTGGAATGAAATTTGGTATGTAGCTTCCTCTAGGGCCATAGGTGCTCACTAAGAAGGGTTTTAAAAAATTCGAAATTTTAGGGGGGTTTGGGGGGGATCAAAGTTACTAAAATCATAATTTCAGATTTTTATTATTATGACAATAGTGCTTTTATTATTTAAGATCTATATATATAAAAGCCAAATACCACTGACTGACTGAACCCTTAAAAAGAATACAATTACGTTAAAAAGACTGAAAATACCAACCACCACGGGCAACGCCGTACGGGTCAGCTAGTAACAGATAAAACAGTTGATTCGAATGTATAATTAATTTTAGGTTAGGCCTAACCTAAAAATGTAAATTTTGTGCTTCCTCATTTGGTAAGCTGTGTTAAAAAGCGCACACTTCTCCCGTGTGGTCTTAGACACACAATTTACATTTTATTAAGAACATATGGTCACTACAAACAAAAAAATTTAATCGATTACTTAAGTAAACGGGATGAAATGGGATAACCACCCATAAAATTAAATCAAGCAATAGCGAAGCATTGCTGGGTACACTAGTTATTATTATTGAAATATTGCTATAATATTTCTTGTATTTGAGATAATGTACTAAATATAGATGCTTATTTAATATTTCCTACCCCTTAACCCATTCGCTTATAACGACGGCGATTCGCCGTCGCGCTCCCTGTTGCTATTATGTGAAATGACGGCGAATCGCCGTCCATCAATAAAACCTGTATTATCCGAGTTAGTTCTAAGAAATACAAAAGATCGCATATGCATCTTGTTGTGTAAGTTTCA
>JAGFPH010007099.1:29793-43886 GCA_018207615.1 Philaenus spumarius | reverse complement strand
CTACACTTATTTTAAAAACTATATTTAAAAAATTGACTAATCTGCAGCCGATTAACTCAAGCGTTTTGATGAATAATCTAAATGGGTCTAAAATTATACTTTTTAAGTTATTTGTGCTTTGAAAAGTAAATAATGAAAAAGGTTTATATTCCTTGATCTTGTTTGAATCTATATATTTAACTTGTAAAAAAACTTTCAGGTTGATATTTTGAAAATTTTCTAAACTGGAGCTGTTTAAAATGAATTGGTGGGTCCGGTACTCCTAAAATCCAGAAACCCCTTAATAAGTCAAGTGGCTCTAGATGGGGTAATTTTCAAGATAACAAGCTGAGACTCAGCATAAATGTTTAAAATATATATTTTAACTCCTATGTCAAGTTTCAATTCGATATATTAAAATTCGGCCAATTTAGAATGAGAAAACGCTTCATATATGAATAAGATGTCCCCTTTTAGTGATTTTCCCTGCTGCAAAATACATACCTGCATTATCGAATTTTTTCCAGACAAACCATTGCTCGGACGAAATAAATACACATGACCTTTTTTGTTCAAAAATACCTCCCCTACACGGTGGTATTTTTTATTTTCCTCTATCTTCATCCCAGCTCGAAATATTAAGGATAATCGAAAAAAAATGATAATCGATTTTTTTTTTCGACTTTGGGAAATCGATAGACTGGTAAACTTTTTTTATGTTAATCTACATACTTTAATGTACTTATAAAAAAAAATTCAGCCGTATTGCAAATTACTGGTACTTTTGGTCTAAATTGACCTTTACCGACTGGCCTATATCAGGTATTACATGTTTATGAATTGGTGGAGCAGCATGAACACATTGAAATATTGTATTATTAGTGAATTTCCATAGGAAAAATGTGCTACTGCAGTTACTTTAATGGTAAGACCCAATAAATCAAAGGGATGCAGTTATAAATACATTATTTCTTAAATGTTAAGGTATTCAGAAAAAATCGTTATTTGAAAAATTTCGTTAATCGGAAGTTCAACTTAATTTTATAACGTACTAGCAACCACCAAGGGTGGGGTGGTGAGAGCGATCTGACTCGAGCCTCTATAAAACGGTAACTTTAATTTTGTTAGTAGAGTTTTCGCCTCTTTTTCAATAAATTTATGTTCCACATTTTTGCATGGATTAGATTAAAAAATATAGTTACAACTCAACCTCTAAAAAGTGACAATCCAAACACTTATGTACACTTTGTCTTGAAAGTTGAAGAATAAATTTGTCAAGAGTGGAAATGCAATAGTAGTGGAAGAAAGTGTAATAAATATATTAAAGTACTGTAATTATAAAATGTTTGTCCATAAAACAATCCTTTTAAGCTAATAACAGATTACCGGTTTCGACAAACTAAGTTGCCACCTTCAATCTACTCTCAATGCAAAGTTTCCCAAACACAATCCTTATATTATATAGGGTCGTTTTTTGTTATTCACCGCTATTATATATATATATATATATATATATATATATATATATATAAAACAGAAAAAGATATCCAAAATCTGATCTCATCACAGTTATTCTCCGTCAGGAGAAACCTAGGAAAACCTACTTACAACATCACAAAACGCCGTTTTTGTTTTAAAAGCTGGTCGTCCACTAGGTCGATAGAGAGGTGCGACGTGGTTCGGCGCCATGCAGGCTAGCGTAGAGAGTCTCGTCCTCTCAGAGCGGGGCGTGGCACAGCGTCTTTGCCACTATTCTGGTCACCTGATATTCAGTCATGGTTCGACAGTATTCAAAGACACAATAATGGACACAGACAATGATGAAGAAATAGTTTTTCTTGCAGCGTTAGTTGAAGTAGAAGACGAGGAAGTAAAAAACGTAAGATATGGGTACATGAAATTAATTAAAAAAACTCACCTTTGGATAATACCATCATCTTTTCCCAGATCTCTTGAGAGATGAGAAAAAAATTTTAAGGAAGGGAGGCAAATTATTTTTTGTTAGTAATGAATCTACAACCGTGGCGCACCCAGGAGGGGGGCTTTGGGGGCTTAAGCCTCCCCCCCCCCCATGGAGCATGGACCTTGGGTTAGCTATATTAATTTTTCACTTTTTTAAATATAATAAATGTCAAACATAGATAAAATCAAAGAGTGCAAGCGTTTAGTAAAAAGTATTTAGGTCTACGTATACAGACAGTACAACCACTGTGTAGTTTTTATAAAAATGTCTTAATTGAAAGTAGCGGAAACAACGAAAGCCTACTAAAAGCTGAGTTTAATTTGTGGCACAAAAGCTTCAAGACCCACACCAACATACCAAGTAATGCAATTGATTTGTTGAACTTATGTGACAAGGACTTGTTTCCTAATATACACACATTGTTGAGAATATTGTGTACTATCCCTGTGACTACAAGTACAGCTAAAAGGTCATTCTCTAAATTACGTCGATTATAGACCTATCTTAGAAATACCATGGGTTCAAACAGACTGAGTGGCCTGGCAGCATTGAATATTCACCGGGAAATTGAAGTGACTAATACAGAGGTAGTTTCTGTTCTCAAAAAATTGTCTAGACGTCTAGATTTCATTTTGTGAATTATTATCTTGCTTTAACTTACATCTCAATTTCATTGTGTTATCATTAAATTTACACATTCAAAATTTAAATTGCATTATTTCTTTCCCAAATACTAATATTGTATTTCTATGAAAACTTCAAAACTACTTAAAGGTATAAATTATTCCAGGGGCTCATTTCATAATAAACTACAATCTAATCCACAAGCTTTACCTTCTAATTTCAAAGAGATTTCCATTGAGCTAATAGCTGATTTACAATAATATTATTATTAACTTGTAGTTTATCATGAAACAGGCCCCAGATAGTTGCTTCTAGCTTACTCAATCATCTGGTGATCATGCAGCATGCAGTCATGTACTTTTACAGTCCTGCAGAACAATATAGTAATATTAGATAAAATAAAACCTGAACACAAAATCTCACAATTAATATGTTTACTAACCTCAAACGCGTTTCAACGACAATGTCGCCATCCTCAGTGATGCACGGGCTACAGTAACCAAACTATAACTGATCTAACAGTGTGACAACGCACCGTATAAATACCTAACCAGAAGGGGCGTACCCTACAGGGGGCGTGTCATAACCACCGCCTACCGTTTATCAAATATCTTAACAATATAACTTAAATAAGATTGCTAAACTAATATTAATATTTAACAAAACATAGCATTATTACATTAATAAAGAATTCTGTAAAGGTTGTGTTCAGATTGTGAGATTTTGTGTTCAGGTTTTATTTTATCTAAGTTACTTTCTCACAAGTCAAGCTCATTAGTTATTTATTAATATAGTAATAGGCCAACTAAATTACTTAGGTATTACTGGTCATTAAAGGTCATATAATGGACACGTTTGATACTAGAAAAGATCCCCAAACCAAAATTCTGGGTACGCCCCTGATCTACAAAAAAGACTTACCTTTGAATTGCAACACGTGCAGAAAGGTTTTGTTGTGACTGTAGACCACCTGCCGATGTGAGAGTTGGATCGGTACGAATGTTGCCGAGTACAGTCGCAGATGTCCGAACACAACAAATTCCGACCGCGACCTTGTCCACTAGGTCGGTAGAGAGGTGCGTGCGGCATGACACAGTGCGGTAGAGTAAGAGGCATCCCAGTTGGCGGTGTCAGCAAGAAGGCAACTACTACTACCCTTTTGGGGACTTAGACTCATAACCCGGCATTACTAAAAACATTTCTCATTCCTTATCTTTCGGTTTCTAGTTTCATACTCCTGCTATATAAATATTATTGTTGTTGAGGTTGTTTTTCCAACCCCATACAAGCGGTTCAAAGTAGGAGTTGCTTTTTTATATAAATCCAATTCTTTTAAATAAATTAAAAATTCAACATAAAGAAAACACGAATTCTTGGTTTGAAGGATAGTTCTAAACTTTATCATTTAAACTATCATGCAAACATGTTTTTATAACTAACTTACGGTAATTTTATCCTTAAAACTATAGTATGAACATTTTAAGTAAAATTGTATAACTACTTAGACACTAAAAACAATATTAGGCCGTATATTCAATTTTACACGTTTTCGTTTTTCATATACAAAATATGGTTGGGGTACGAATAAACTATTCATGGGTAAATATAAGTTAGGTATAAATAGATATCGTAACAAAGAATAGTCTGAGACAGTAGTTGTGAAACAATGTCTTCATGCAGGACAGTACGAAGTTGGCAGGCGGAATGCAGTACAGCGTTCCACCAACTGGGGCCTCCAACAGTTTGTCATTTATTCGAAAACGTTTCCGCGCTACCCCCTAATGAACGAAGCCTTTATGTTAGAATTAAAATAAATTTTATAAAAATTAAATTAACTAGTTATTACCAAATGTTTGCTCTAAATAATAAACCATATAAGTTTGTTCTAGCTCGTAAAGTTTTTAAGTAATATGATTCTAAACAAAATTATTATTTCATCGTAAATAAATTTTGTTCGAGAATGGTAGTTTTCCGCACCGCGCTTCTCTACCGACCTAGTGGACGACCAGCTCAAAGGGCTTTAATTTGATGCATCACAAGCCATATGTGTAATTGAAAATTCTGAAGGTGGGGTGCTAGGAGGGGGAGGGTTTTTATTTTGTAAATAGGAGTTCTAAGGTTAATTCTGTCTGTAAATCAGTGGAGCCATAAACATTTCGGGGAGGGATAGGTTAATTTTGTAGGCTGATTACGTAGAGGTCCGGGTTTAAATTTTTTTATGTTTAAAACAGCAGTTTTTTTGTGAAATTGAAAACAAGTTTCTGGGCATATGTGATCATTTTTAACGTTGCATCTGCCATTGGGTACAGGACCACCAAAAGTTATAACAATTTATTGTCAAAGTTTTGTTTAATCTATTCAAACAATGAAACAAAATTACATAGTAGTAAAAAAACTAGATCTGTTTTAAATTCTTACAGAACTAAACTGAATAATAAATCGTACAGAATTACGAAATATAATAATAATAAGATCTAAGTATAAAGAAGATATTCTTTTAATGTTGCTTCTTTTTCCAGTAATATTCAAAAGAAAACACTTAAACTTTTTTTAAATCTTTACATTTCCCTGTAAAGATGCAAACATTATTTATTTAAACATTATTTATTTACAGCTAGAGTAATTTTAAACAATAAACTGAATAAAGTTTTAAACCAAACTTGCGCAAATAAGACCTACTATGAAAGCAGCAAACAGCAAACTCAATATTGACTGACAGTCAACAGCGGGGATTAAAAACAAACTATCTGCTTCTAATGTAATGCTAACGAAAGCAGATAAGGGTAATTCAATAGTCATACTAGACAAGTTAGATTATAATGATAAGGTATACAATTTCTTCAAGAACAACAACATTGTTAATATACCAAAGGATCCTACTTCTACCTACAATAAATCTTTATCTAATAGCAAGACTTTGTTGTCTTATCAAGAGATCCGTCGGCTAAAATCCATTAACCCACAAGCTCCTTGATTAAAAGGCCTACCTAAAATACATAAGCCCGATTTACCCATTAGACCTTTGGTAAATTTTACTACAGCACCTAGCTATCATACATCGAAATCGGTTGACAATATAATAAAGACATCACTTTGTTTTCGTGAATGATTACAGTTTAAGGATTAGCATGGATCTTGTTGATAAAATAAAAACAAAAAAATTGGAGCATACTTACAAGCTTGCCTCATGTAACATTGTAAACCTTTATACAAATACTAGGGGCTCTGCCCCTGGACGCTTCGCGTCCCAACCCCACCTCGGCCTTCGGCCTCAATGGCTGCTTCGCTTCGCTCGCAGTTGGAAAATTCGCTAAAGAATCTCATTAATCTTTGGCTCGTTTGTACATAGGTGACTGAGCATAAATCAGCTGTTTTATTTGGCAGGGGACTCAAACTCATTAAACATTATCTACATAAGATTAACATGGGAAATTTGAAGGATTGTGTGCCGGAGCTCCTTCTCGGGTGAATACCGGCTGAACGGATTATTGGATCTTAAATTTGATGCAAAATCGTTAGCTTGAAATTAAATTTTCTACAACTTTTGTATTTAACATTTTTTTCTATCTCTTACCGTTTTTTTGCTGAATGCGCTCAAAGTGGGAAAATGGAGAAATTAAAAAAATCTAAAAAATCGTTCCCGCCCAAAAGGTGCTTCCAAAATTAAAAAATGTAAAATTCTGGCAATTTTCCCTAAAGTTTCTCGTCGAGAGCTTTAATTCAAGTATAAGGTAGATGGGGCTCCGATTACGGGAAGTGCCTAATAATTAATGTCAGTGAATGAGTGAAATCGTCTAGCTTTAAGGACGTTGGGCGGAGCCTCCCTTCTCGGATGAATAGTGGCTAAATGGATGATTGGATCTTGAATCTGACGGAAAATCTCTTCTTTAAAATTTAATTTCCTACAACTTTTGTATTTAACATTCTTTGCTATCTCTTACCGTTTTCTTACAAAACGCGCTCAAAGTGAAAAAATTAAAAAGTTTAAAAAATCTAAAAAATCTTTCCTGCCCAAAAGGTGCTTGCAAAATTAAAAAATGTTAACTTCTGGCAATTTTCCCAAAAGTTTCTCGTCAAGAGCTTTAATTCAAGTATAAGGTTGAGGGGGGTCCGATTACGGGAAGTGCCTAATAATTAATGTCAGTGAATCAGTGTTACCGTCTAGCTTTATATAAGTAGATTCCAATACAACAAACAATAGAAATATTACAGAATAACTTAAAGAAATATTCTAACCTTCAAGAAACTGCTGTTGATGAACTTATCGTTCTCCTAAAAACTATTCTCCACCAAAATTACTTTCAATTCAATAACGAATTTTTTTCTCAACACGACGGTCTAGCTATGGGTTCCCCTTTGTCCGCCATACTTTCAGAAATTTTTCTAAACTTTATAGAAAACACTTTTTTAATGTCAGATTCTAATCCCTATAAAAATAATATAATCACATACCACAGATACGTGGATGATACCATCTTTTTATTCAATGGTAGCAACAGGCAACTACAACTATTAAACAATTATATGAATGACATGCACCAAAACCTAAATTTTACCATAGAACAAGAGAATAACCATAGCATAAACTTTCTGGACCTTACCATTTCAAGAACTAACAACAATTTAATGTTTAAAATCTATAGAAAACCCACTACATCAGACCAGACAATACATGCCTCATCGCACCATCCAGATCAACAGAAATTGGCAGCTTATAATAGTCGTATACATCGACTCCTGACCATCCCTATGTCTGCGTTGGATTATAACCAGGAATTGCAAATTATAAAACATATTGCCGTTGCCAACGGTTATACAACTAAAATTATTGACAGAATAATTTCGAAGCACAAAAACAAACGCCCTATAGCACCTAATCCTAACACCTCAAAACCAAGATACGTGTCAGTTGAATATGGAAATAGTTTAAATTATACATTACGAAATGTAATGAAGAAAAACAATATAGTCGCCACATATAAAACAAGCAATAAACTTGAATCCATCCTACAATATGAAGCTAGGCCTAGATTGGACCCGCAACTCCAAACAGGCATTTATAAAATCAAATGCAGTGATTGTCCCAGGTTTTACATAGGCCAGACCGGACGTCCATTTTACATAAGATACAAGGAGCACCTACCAACGAAAAAACTAACTGCCCCAAAATCAGGCTTTGCAGACCACCTTATAGATAGCTGTCATACATACAAAAGTTTCAATGACAATTTAGAAGTAATGCATGTTTGTAATAAAGGCCGAATTATGGATGCTACAGAAGAATTTGAAATTTATAGAGCTACGAAACTCCAATCCACAGCATTATTAAACGACCAACTATACTTCAAGTCAAACATGTTGTTCGACACGTTAATCCAGGCACTAAGTCCAACAAACTTCTAATGTGATAAGACATAGAGGGACAGAACCGGTACCAGTATCTATCTAACTACCGAACGTGCACGATGTCGGAATAGTGCGTGGACTTTCCGCATGTTTTTACTTTCTAACTTTTTACGACCTCCGCATCGAGTGAAATGTGTTTTGTGTGTTTTTTGTGTGCGATATATATTTATGTGTTTTTTGTAAATTGTTCCTGATGATGGGTGAATACCCGAAACTGCGGTAGAACAAGGTAAGATAATACCATAAAAACAGGATTAATAGACGTATTATAATATACCGAAATTAATTTCACTAATCCGTGGGCTACCACAATGGAGTTTAAATTATTTATTTGTTCAGAATAACAGAAAATGCATCATATTGTTAAAAATAAATTGTTATTGTGTTAAAACTTATACAAGTATAAGTGTGAAATTCTTAAATTAGGTTCTTGGCCGTATATTTTTATTTAAGAATCATTTACAGACTTTGTTTATTTAAAAAAAAAGAAAAGAAATGTGTACTCAAATCAAATCAATTCAGATTTATTTCCACAAAATAAGCACATTTAAAGTTAATCAATATGACTTAACAACAATGCAATTTAATTGCATACATTTAAATAGATTGTGTAAATAGAATTTTTAGAAATGTGTACTGTAACAGTGTTTTTGGCTTTACATTTTCAAAAGAAATATTGATTAGGAAAAAGCTAGTAAGAAAGGATTAGTTCGGTTTGAAAAATCACATTCATACATAAAAATAATGATTTCTAATCTATCTTAATCAAAGTTAGCTCGACTTCATTATTTACTTAAAAAAACACATTAAATTTAAAATGTTATACATTGCAGAGCAGCTGCAGAAACTTAATAAACTTGTAGTTAACAGGAAAAAAAAATTTCACATCCTGCCAAGACATTATGAACACCAAGACAACAACATTAGACAAATTTTCACTTAAATGTTACTCTTCTGGCTTTAACTGACGCGAAATCATTGAAAGTCGCATCTAAGTCCAATTTTCTTACTTCTTCGTGTTTAATCGTGAGTATCGCAGTATTCGTCAAACGATCTTGTCCCATTGAAGATCTTGTAGAAATGCTAGAAATTTCTTTTTACTTTCAACTTGTAGCCATAATCGTAATTGTTATTTTATCCCCGTCTATGTTTTTTAGTATTCTTTTTAATGTTCTTGGTATCAAAATCAGGTGGTACCTTTACCTTGAAGATTAAGTGAAACAGTCGCGGCGGCGGCCCCCTACTCCGGCACCTCTGGGAAGGGCCATCCCTGCCACCCGCTTGCAGTGGCGGATCCAGGACCTCATCTCGGGGGGGGGAACACTTCCTAGGCAGGGGTTTACTCGTAATTTTTCCATCAGCTGCGGGTTGTGGGTGGGGGGGGGGGGGGGGGGGGAATGTTTACAAGTTACTTTTTTTGTACTTGTATATAGCATTAAGCAATTTTGAGAGACACATACTATTTTAAGCAAAAACGTGGTAAAATGTCTCTCATTTTTAGTCAATAGCCTTTATCAGAAATTTAAACCCTCGACAAAAGAATGTAAACCTAAAACACATTTTATGTAATCAAGAAATGATTTTTCTTATTCAAAAACAATTAAACACAAGCGTATCACGACAGGGGCTTGTTAGTGAATTATTCTAACGACACTCAAAACTCACAAAACTAAACAATATCACAATGTCAACGTCAATGTGACCAGGTTCTTTTTAGTTTTTGACAGTTCGCGAAAGGTAGCATGTACCGGGCGCAAGCGCGCACGAGTTCAGGTGCAATCACATTTCACTGTTTTCAGTCAACGCAATCAGACAACCTGCTAAATGTGTTCAGTTACCTAAATTGAAATATTTTCCTCTTTCGGAGCCCCTTTCAACCTTATATTTGTGATGGCGCTTGTCAGTATTTGTATGTATTCCGTGTTGTTATCTCATGTGGGATATTTATTTTTTAATTAATTAATAGTGAAATTAAATGAGTTATTCGATAAGTATTAATCACTAAATGTGGTCCAAATTATATCATGTTTGGTATTATTTTGATTACAATAAGCTCATCAATATGTTATAAACCTTTTCATTCAGAAGAAAGTAATAATATAAAAATTTAAGCGTCGCTGCTTTTTAAACTTTTCGGCCACTTCGACTCTGAATCATCTGTCTCTTATTTGCAATCGTTCGCAGCGCTCGCCGAACATCAATGGCATGCCACGAGGTTGGCAGAAGGGTGTGTGGTGCTCCCAAATTGTTCCATCTCGATTCCGAGCTGAGGGACAATGTGTATTTTAGCTGAGACTTTATTATAGTTGGCTCGCATAAACGTAACGTACTGTAGTGTGGTGCTATCTTGAAGATTTTTCGATTGGCGATTGGCGGACATAAAATTCTGAAACGAGTGTTGAATGAGTGTGATTGAGGGAGTGAATGGTCCAGTGCAACGTTAAAACAAAAATTAATAAAAAGCAGTACCGGAGCGGCATTCTGGTGCGTTCCGGTACCTGTAAACCCCTGTTCCTAGGTGTGCAAAATAACTAGCAGGTTTTGGGGATCCCAGAAAATTAAAAATATGTTAACGCAAAATTAAATGGAATTTAACGCAATTTGAATGGAAATATTCTGGTTGTCAACAATGTTTTACTTGTTAAATTCTTCATTTTTTGTATTTAATGATGTTTAAAAACTTTGGTTTGGCATCGGCCTTTGTACAGAGTAATTTTGATTGTTTGCTTGAGATCTTACTCTCACTTGTAAAAAATATGTAAAAATATTACAAATTTACGAAAAAACATTACTTTTTTGACGACCTCTAATGAGTGAAGCTCTGATTTTTAGACATAAGCCCCGAAACGAGTAAGAAAAAGAAAATAGAAGTCACAGATGATGTGACGATGTAACTTATCACTTAGGCCTATAACCATATTATTGTGAGTGAGAACAATATTTGTTCACCATACAATACTTTTGACTTTAATGAAATTCAACAAATCTATTTCAGATTTCAATTTTATTCACAAATCAAAACGTGCGTAGGCCTACAAGCCTACAATATAATATGTTTATCCAGGCGATGATAATCACCCAGGTTTTTCGCCTTTAAACCAAAAAAAAAAAAAATAATAATATGTTTATTTATTAATTGCGGAATTATTGGCGAATAGATTTTTGGTGATTTTATTATTTGTTACTATCCTTCATTGTTCATTATTCCCTTTTTAGAATTACGTAAAGTAAATGCTGAACAAAAGGATTTTTTATTTTGGAGAAAACATTAAAAATAAAACTCATTTATTTCTTCATTTTATTAAGGTACGTAAACATACGCCTATCGCCTGTATGTACATGAACAACTGTGCCAGAATAAACAGGGAGCTTACCTGTTGATGTCTTCTATTTTTATTTATTTTTTTTTTTTAAGAAGTTATTTTTGAAGTTCGTTTTATATTCGTTTAAAACTATTTCTCAATAAAATATGAAACAAAAATACAACTAAAATACACCAACAAATTAGAAAATTTGATCTGTTTTTGAAGTAAACAACTTGCTAAAAGAGCTAAGGAAACCATAGACCAGATATTTTAATAGATAAGTTACTTAGAAAGCCGAAAACGAAGCAAGGCGAGACGTGCGCAATACATCGGCAGAAAGGTGAACCATCCGATTCAACTTCAATACGCAAAAAACATATGGAACTGCAAAATTTCTTTCCCGATCGATTTTTCTACGCGTCATTCTCGCGTTTTTCCGGTAGAAATCAGAACATAATAAGACACGTAAAATTTTTGTTTCGGAGTTTGGGGGGCAATTGCCCCCTTTGCCCCCCCTCCCTGGATCCGCGCCTGCCCGCTTGCAACTCCACTGCAATCTTGCACTGAAAGCTGATTTTAAGTTGCTGGGCTTCTTTGTTGCCACGATATCCAAGACACTATCAGGGATGACTTCTGTTTCTATGTGTATAGACATTTAAGTCCATTAGTCTATTTTAGGATGTTTTTAAACGCCGAAGGGTTAAGAATGACCCTTCTGCTGTAGCTGTAGTTATCGGTAACGGCGCTATTTACAACGCCTTAAAAACTGTATGGAACATCTGCTGATCACACTTATCCATGGAAAATGCAAAGTCTTGTGGTAAATCGGATTTCTTATTAGTCATCCAAGTTCTCAACATTTTCATCTCACCTTTAAGCTTGAAATGATCACATACGTCGTTGGGCCATTGTTTTGAAAGAACATTGCAACACAACTTCATACTTTCATCTTGTAGCTTCAAGTATTTTTTTGGCAGTAAACAGCATATGCTTTCCAATGCATCTTTGTCAGTCAGGAACCTGTAATTAATTTCTTGGAAGAAACTTCTTGGTGTGACGAGTTTTAACAACAAATATACTTTAACGAAGAGTGTGTTCCCGCAGTTGAATTTTCGCTAGATAGTTATTGTTTAAATTTCTTTAACTGACTTATCTGGGGTTTGTTGATATTTTATATTCTGGAAATTTCGGTGGGTGACACTTCACGATATCCCTCCCCCTGGCTATGCCCCTGCAATAAATAACTGTTTGAAGATCAGGTTGTTACCCCTTCCGGTTTTTAATTATAAAGAGGTGGTAAGTTTTCAAAAAATCATCCTGTATAATATACACTATGTAAAAAAAGTCCGCCCCCATACTTAAATTTTTTTGCTTGTTAAAACATATATCTTTTGGGGAACGATACTAACTTAACCCAAAATATCTTTTGACGTTATCAGAAATTTTGAGTGTCCCCCAATAATGGGGGATTTTGGGGGCAACTCAAAATTTTCAAATGTAAACCCCTTTTGAGTGACCCCTCATTTTAAAAAGCTTTAAAAAAAAATAGGCGAATGGTGGAGGTTGGAGGTCTCTAACGTGTTTCTATCCAAAATGGCAGCTTGTCATAGTTTTGAATACAACTTATTCTTGAAACCTGGCGTCTAAGACTTTTGGAGTTTTAGTTTCACCTTTGGTGACTTTAAAACTGAAACGACTCTTGAAGAAATGATATTAAATGAAGAAGTGGTCTCTTTTGGTAATATTTTAAATTTTGAGAACCCGCACAAATGGGGGATTTTGGGGGCAACTCAAAATTTTCTAATGTAAACCCCTTTTGAGTGACCCCTCATTAGGACACTAAACAATAAATTAACATAAATTTACCTTCTAGCAAGTAAATTTAAAATAATAACAATTTTGAAAATATTACCGTAATTTTTAACTTAAGACCTAATAGTGTAATGCTTTTAATAGTACAAAATTTACTTTTAACACACCTAGGTTTAAAAAGCTGTTTAAAATGAGGGGTCACTCAAAAGGGGTTTACATTAGAAAATTTTGAGTTGCCCCCAAAATCCCCTATTTGTGCAGGTTCTCAAAATTTTAAATATTATCAAAAGAGACTACTTCTTCATTAAATACCATTTCTTCAAGAGTCGTTTCAGTTTTTAAGTCACCAAAGGTGAAATTAAAACTCCAAAAGTCTTAGACGCCTGGTTTCAAGAATGAGTTGTATTCAAAACTTTGACAAGCTGCCATTTTGGATAGATTCACGTTAGAGACCTCCAGCCTCCACCATTCGCCTATTTTTTTAAAGATCTTTAAAATAAGGGGTTTACATTTGAAAATTTTGAGTTCCCCATAATCCCTCATTTTTGGGGGACACTCAAAATTTCCGATAATGTCAAAAGATACTTTGGGTTAAGTTAGTATTGTTCCCCAAAAGATATTTGTTTGTTTTAACAAGTAAAATAAACGGTACCAGAAACTGGCACATACTTTCTCACTAATATATTTAAATTACTAAACAGATTCACTGTGCCTTCGTAATTCTATTAAAGTAGGAGAGGGGATACATTAAAGTAGGAGAATAGCTAGAGAGAAAACTATTCAATCGATTTTGAACAAATTTGCACCAAACATGTCACAAATTTTGAAAAACAACCCTCTTTTTGGCCAAAAATCCCTAAAAATCAGTTATTATTGTTATTATTAGCTAAACAAGATTTTTTAGAAAGATGCGGTTTTTTGCATATGGTATGGTACATTAAAGGCTACAAATAAGCCAAATTTTATCAAAATCGTTAGAGCCGTTTTTTTATAAAAAAGTACTA
>JAGFPH010007099.1:6089-17234 GCA_018207615.1 Philaenus spumarius | reverse complement strand
TCAGTTAACTGATACCGTTTATTTTACAAGGGTTTCATCCAGTAGGTCAACGCTTGTCACCTTATCACACCAGAAATGTTGGGAAATGTTAGGCAACACTTTGAGTCCAGGCTGTATTTTTGTCAAGAAGTCGGTGGTTCTCATTTCGAGCACTTATTCTGAGTGGAAATGAGGCGAGTGCTAAAGGTTTTACTTGTTGTAACATAAATATTAATGAAACTTCAAATAGGAGTTTTTTGAGAAAATTATAACTTTGATTGGCCATTATGCTGGATAGAGTCAACATACAGACCTGCGTTTTGCGCCAATCTTCTTCTGTTATCAAGACCTTTAAATGAGGTGTCACTCAATAGGGGTTCTCATTTAAAATTTTCGACTTACCTCCAAAATACCCCATTTTTGGGGGAGGGTTTGAAATTTAAGATACACCAAAAAACTCAGTTTTTGATCGTGTTAACAATCCCCAAAGCAAATCTGTCTATTTCCATTAATTAAAAAAATAATAGGGGGGGGGGGCTTTTAAGACACCTGGTATAGCATTAAGTATATATTTTTGTTATAATTGTTTTTATCTATTAACTAGGGGCTCTGCCCCTGGACGCTTCGCGTCCCAACCCCGCCTCAGATGGCTGCTTCGCTTCGCTCGCAGTTGGAAAATTCTCTAAAGAATCTCGTTAATCTTTGGCTCGTTTGTACATAGGTGATCGAGCACAAATCAGCTGTTTTATTTGGCAGCTGACTCAAGCTCATTAAACATTACCGGAGCTCCTTTTCGGGTTAAGGGTCGGCTCTAGTAAAACAGAAAGCAACCTGCGACTCCAGCGTATCGGCGGTAGGTTACGCGGACATTGCTCATCCTAAATCCATTTAAAACCCGAAATTGTTCAAAATAGCGTTTTCAAAAAAATACCAAACTCTTGGGGACAAAATTCTTCATCCGAATGGCTTGATAATTTTTCGCTATAATTAATAGTTACATTGTAAAAAAATATTTAAAGTCACCCTATAGCGGTGATAAATTACACGGACATTGCTCAGCCTAAATCCATTTAAAACCCGCAATTGTTCAAATAGCGTTTTCAAAAAAATACCAAACTTTTGGGGACGAAATTCTTCATGCAAATGGCTTGGTACTTTTTCGCTATAACTAATAGTGACAACATAAATAAACGGTATCAGGAAACTGACACATACTTTCTCCCTCATTATAGGAACTTAATTTTTTATTTTTAAGAGTAATTTTCCCATAAAAACCCTTAAAATAACGGAAAAACCTACATTTCTCAAAAACGGCTCGAACGATTTTGATCAAAATTTTACAGTTTATAGTACTTTAGGTCCCTAATAAACTATAAAATTTTAATCAAAATCGTTAGAGCCGTTTTTGAGAAAAGTTGATTTTTCCGTTATTTTAAGGGTTTTTATGGGAAAATTACCCTTAAAAATAAAAAATTCACAAAAATGAAAAAAACGCCTGGAGATACCGTGGATTAATACCTCCATACCAAATTTCATCAAAATCGGACTACTGGTTTAGGCTCTAGGTCTGATAACATCCACACAGACACACAGACACACAGACACACAGACACACAGACACACAGACACACACACAGACATCACTCCGAAAACCACTTTTTTAGGTTCAGGGGGACCCAAAACGGATATTTCCACCAAAAACTCAAACTCGAAAATTTTGACGAATACAATACTTTCTCCATATACTATGGTATAGGGGGAGAAAGTAAAAATTATTAAAAATTTATTTTTTAAATTGTTAATAAATATTAAACAAAACGTTTTTCTTAATTTTGGAAAAGCCATTTGCATGCGTATTGGCCATAGCTTTAAAATGACATATCGTTCATAATTATCCGATCAAAAATAAAGGAAAAATATGGATTTTAATTTAACATTGGTCTTATGGAGTGTCAACCAACATGGCCGACAGCTAGAGCCGACCCTTAATAGCGGCTAAATGGATGATTGGATCTTAAATCTGACGGAAAATCTCTTCTTTGAAATTTAATTTTTTACAACTTTTGCATTTATAATTTTTTGCTATCTCTTACCGTTTTCTTACTAAATGCGCTCTAAGTGGAAAAATAAAGAAATTTAAAAATTCGAAAAAATCTTTCCCGTCCAAAACGAGCTTCCAAAATTTAAAAATGTTACATTCTGGCAGTTTTCCCAAAAGTTTCTCGTCGAGAGCTTTAATTCAAGTATGTGGTCGAGGGGGGTACGATTACGGGAAGTGCCTAATAATTAATGTCAGTGAATTGGTGAAATCGTCTAGCTTTAAGGACTTTGGGCGGAGCCTTCCTTCTCAGGTGAATAGTGGCTAAATGGATGATTGGATCTTGAATCTGACGAAAAATCTCTACTTTGAAATTAAATTTTCTACAACTTTTGTATTTAAAATTTTTTGCTACCTCTTACCGTTTTCTTACTAAATGCGCTTAAAGTGGGAAAATGAAGAAATTTAAAAATTCGAAAAATCTTTCCCGCCCAATACGTGCTTCCAAAATTAAAAAACGTTAAATTCTGGTAATTTTTCCAAAAGTTTCTCGTCGAGAGCTTTAATTCAAGTATGAGGTCAAGGGGGGTATGATTATGGGAAGTGCCTAACAATTAATGTCAATGAATCAGTGTGTCTAGCTTTATATAAGTAGATACAGTATCGTAGGCAACGACATGTCTGTAGTTATGGCTAACAAATTGCAGCGGACACAACTACTGCATTCGATTTATTCTTAGTTTAAAACGCAATGTTCATGTAATCCCTTATTATAACTAACTTATAGTACGGTACCTTAAAACTTAACGATCTGCGATCTCTTCATATTTTAATTACTCCGCATTCAATCCTACAAACTGGAGTGCCTAGTTATTTGCTGATACCAGTAGAAGAGGTTCAATTTTGCTTGTTATACCGCTAAATAAAACAGTAATGTATAATAAATCTTTTACAGTGTCCGCATGCCGCTTGGAACTTACATCCAGAAGCAATTAAATCTGTTGACAGCCGAGTCCAGTTTTCTAAAATACTTGTTGAATAAAATTAATCAAATATCCTTGCCTTAGGGTGTGATGGGAAAATAATAACAATACTTTGGTTTTTAGTAATATAATACTGCTTATCATAGTTTTATGAAATGTGTTTTATATGTAGGTTACTATGTATAATTTGCTTTTGTGTGCGTGGGCGTGTTTTTTTTAAATATATATATTATAATTTTGTAAATTGTACATTTGTGTTAAAATGCAATTTCAGCTTAAGTTCATTGAAATCTAATTTTCTGTTCGGTATTATTATTTTTTTATTTTTTATTGTTCAATGTACGGTATTTTATTTTAGTTTGATGTTCATTTTTATTTAAATTTTCTACTAATTATCATTTTTCTTTTAAATATTATAATGTAAGTGTTATGTATTGTAACTGTAATCCTAACCTCGCCCCATTTCTCTCTTTTCTCACACAGATAGGTCTAGTTTCTTATGGTGTTGTAGTATGCGGTTGTGGGGTGTTAACCATCTGTACCCCGCATCATGGGCTACCCCAAACAATAGAAAAATTAAATAAACGACTTTTTATACATTACAGATGAATGAATGGTTCATATTAAGGATTGCCCACGAGGCCCCAAGCCATATATAAATATTAAAAAATAAAATTATAAAATACAGGTGAATTTAGTTTCCATGGTAGAGCCTAACCAAATTACAATTGTTAAAACCAAATATCTTTAACACAGAATGGAACATCAGCTTTACATTAGTATTTACTCTATGATGTAACCTTAATTTTTTGTTTGTGTGATCTGTATTGTTTATTTTATTTTATACATTAAAACATTTCTTGTTTTAATTTGGTTATTTTCTTATTTCCTAATTGTTTAATATTTAATAAATAGTTTGTAATACAAATACATTTTTATTATTTAAATATCGCACTCAAATTTCCTTTTAAACATAAAAATCTGTACTTAAATGCAAAATTATAGGCTGAATACCAGTACATGAGTTTTTTTAGAGAAAATTTAAAACGCTTAAATGGCATAAAACGCTGCCACTTCGCCTCAGTAACTCCTTTCTCTTGGGAGTATGCCATACCCCCCTACCCTGAACCCTCTGATAGTCCCCGCCCTAACCAAGAAGGACCCCGCAATATCATACCGTCCAGGGCCCCACAGGCCACAAGCTCTAGATCCACCACTGACTTTAACTAAGGTTCTTCAAGATGCACACGATAAAATCGAAATAAAACTAATGCGAATTGCTTATATGTGGATTTGCATGCTTAACTAAGCCAAACTTCATTGAGATTTATCCAATTCAAAAATTTCATTAGTTATGACATAAAGGCAAACTAAGTCATCCTAGCCTATACAAAGCTTTCTTGTTTTCCTTTTAGGATACAGAAACCTAAAAAATAACCATCCTTTTCTCTAAATACCATTAGTTTTAAAAATTTGTTTTTATATTCATTCTTGTTTAGTTTTGAATTGGAATTCAATAATTATCTTCCCATTTAATTAATAAACTTATTTACAGAAATCAAATAGTTGAATTTAAAAGTTGATTTCTTCAAGTGATATTTAGCCTGATTATGCATTCAACCAAATACAAAGTTAACGCTTTTGTTTTTATTTTATTTAGATCGGTCCTCGAACGATTGGACTTCCGCTAAACTTTTTGTTTTTTAAGTAGGCTGTATTATTTATGATTACGTTTAGTCAAAGCTCTAAAAGTAAATATAAATAAATATGCTATAAGAAAAGAACTGAATATTGAAAACTTAATTAATCCTTCTGTTAACAACAAACAAAATGTAATAGAAAAAAAATAGTTATTTGTTTTTATAATTTTTATATTGGTGAGTTGCAAAATAATTTTATTTAAATTAACATTCTGCTTCCGTCAATGCAATGTAATTATCATAACCTACAATAATTATTTATAGTTAATAATAATGTTTGTGGGATTTTATGAATAGTGGGCTCATGTCAACAGATGTGAGAAATTTCAGACGAAACCAACATCTGGCAGACAAAATGTAAATAAAAGATACCGAGTGGTGATAAAGCTACTTCAGTGTGAAGAAATAGTTATAAACTCTTCAATAATATTTACTAGAGAAATGTTTTTATTGGGTACTGTACCTGAATAAGAAATACTCCTGGTTCTGATAGGCTGCCAGCCACCAGACGGCATTGTTTCACTGCTCAATTATTCACTGTCCCAGATTAATTTAACGCGTTTAGAACAAAGCTTCTAATCGAAGAAAACAAGATACTGAAATAATTGTTTAAAACCAACCGAATACTACGACATATCATGCGCCAGAAAATAGAGCGTTCCGCACGACCTCTGTAGAGGAAACGTCAAAACAAAATCTTCACTTGGTCTCTAAGAGTAGCCTTGATGGTTGTGCAAAGCAAAAATGTGTGTGTTGACTGCATTCAAGTAGGAAGCACGTGTCAACGAGGTTTTAGATAAAGTACTTTACATTTAAATTATGTGTAATTGTACAAATTAAAATAACAATCTACTGCGATTAGTACGTTTAATAGGCTTTAAGACACTGGTTTTAATATGTTTATTGTTTTAGATTATTTAATTCTAAGTGATTGATCAAAATAAAATAAAGTTATATGCTAAATACTTTCATTTCATCTCTACTTGATTTGAAACTTAAATTATAAGAATAACCTTACGTGTTTTTCAACCTAGTTTTACAACTACCGTAACGGACTTTATTTTATTTTGAAATTATTTCAAGTTAAATATGTAGTAAAGATAATGCTAACATTAAATTACATTAAGGCGGTTGTTAAGATTAAAGATATAATTTTGATAAAGCATAGAAGTACAACACATGTTATTAGTAGGCTTTCGTCTATTCCGGGTATTTATTATAAAAATGTTATATTATAGTCAAAGCATTAAGTAAGTTAATAGTTAACTTTCTGCCGTTTCTATGTTACAGACTGAAAATAATAAACCTAATTATTTCAAAAAATTTAAAGTTGTGAAACTAAAATAATTTCTTACTATCCCATAAGCTTATAAAGCCAAATTTAAAGCATATTTCGTTTTAAAGTCTAAAATGCAATCATTTCTTTGAAAAATAATGTAAAGAAGTTGCAGCCACTGAAAAAGAAGGCATAATGTAAAAACATATTTCATCCTATTTTAATCGCTCCAAATAACTGTATTTTTAAAACTTTTACTGTGTGTAAAAAAAGTCCGTCCGTTCACCTTTAATTTTTTTGCTCGTTAAAACAAACAAATATCTTTTGGGGAACGATACTAACTTAATCCAAAGTATCTTTTGACGTTATCGGAAATTTTGAGTGTCCCCCAAATATGGGGGATTTTGGGGGCAACTCAAAATTTTCAAATGTAAACCCCTTTTGAGTAACCCCTCATTTCAAAGAGCTTTAAAAAAATAGGCGCATTGTGGAGGTTGGAGGTCTCTAACGCGATTCTATCCAAAATGGCAGCTTGTCAAAGTTTTGAATTCAACTCATTCTTGAAACCTGGCTTCTAAGACTTTTGGAGTTTTAATTTCACCTTTGGTGACTTAAAAATTGAAACGACTCTTGAAGAAATGATATTAAATGAAGAAGTGGTCTCTTTTGGTAATACTTAAAATTATGAGAACCCGCACAAATGGGGGATTTTGGGGGCAACTCAAAATTTTCTAATGTAAACCCCTTTTGAGTAACCCCTCATTTTAAAGAGCTTTAAAAAATAGGCGCATGGTGGAGGTTGGAAGTCTCTAACGTGTTTCTATCCAAAATGGCAGCTTGGTCTCTTTTGGTAATATTTAAAATTTTTAGTGTCCCCCAAATATGGGGGATTTTGGAGGCAACTCAAAATTTTCTAATGTAAACCCCTTTTCAGTAACCCCTCATTTTAAAGAGCTTTAAAAAATAGGTGAATGGTGGAGGTTGGAGGTCTCCAACGCGATTCTATCCAAAATGGTAGCTTGTCAAAGTTTTGAATACAACTCATTCTTGAAACCTGGAGTCTAAGACTTTTGGAGTTTTAATTTCACCTTTGGTGACTTAAAAACTGAAACGACACTTGAAGAAATGATATTAAATGAAGGAGTGGTTTCTTTTGGTAATATTTAAAATTTTGAAAACCCGCACAAATGGGGGATTTTGGGGGCAACTCAAAATTTTCTAATGTAAACCCCTTTTGAGTGACCCCTCATTTTAAAGAGCTTTTTAAATCTAGGTGAAGGGTGACAGTTAAAAGTAAATTTTGTACTATTAAAAGCATTACACTATTAGGTTTTAAGTTAAAAATTACGGTAATATTTTCAAAATTGTTATTATTTTAAATTTACTTGCTAGAAGGTACATTTATGTTAATTTATTGTTTAGTGTCCTAATGAGGGAGTCACTCAAAAGAGGTTTACATTAGAAAATTTTGAGTTGCCCCCAAAATCCCCCATTTGTGCGGGTTCTCAAAGTTTTAAATATTACCAAAAGAGACCACTTCTTCATTTAATATCTTTTCTTCAAGAGTCGTTTCAATTTTTAAGTCACCAAAGGTGAAACTAAAACTCCAAAAGTCTTAGACGCCAGGTTTCAAGAATAAGTTGTATTCAAAACTTTGACAAGCTGCTATTTTGGATAGAAACACGTTAGAGACCTCCAACCTCCACTATTCACCTATTTTTTTTTTTAAAAAGCTCTTTAAAATGAGGGGTCACTCAAAAGGGGTTTACATTTGAGAATGTTGCCCCCAAAATCCCCCATTTTTGGGGGTCACTCAAAATTTCCGATAATGTCAAAAGATACTTTGGGTTAAGTTAGTATCGTTCCCCAAAAGATATTTGTTTGTTTTAACAAGCAAAAAGTTTAAGTGGGGGGGCGGACTTTTTTTACATAGTGTATATTATGCGGGATGATTTTTTGAAAACTTACCACCTCTTTATAATTAAAAACCGGAAGGGGTAACAACCTGATCTTCAAACCGTTATTTATTGCAGGGGCATAGCCAGGGGGAGGGATATCGGGAAGTGTCACCCACCGAAATTTCCAGAATATAAAATATCAAAAAACCCCAGATAAGTCAGTTAAAGAAATTGAAACAATAACTATTAACTATCTAGCGACTTAATTCAGTTGCGGGAACACACTCTTCGTTAAAGTATTTGTTGTTAAAACTCGTCACACCAAGTAGTTTCTTCCAAGAAATTAATTACAGGTTCCTGACTGACAAAGATGCATTGGAAAGCATATGCTGTTTACTGCCAAAAAAATACTTGAAGCTACAAGATGAAAGTATGAAGTTGTGTTGCAATGTTCTTTCAAAACAATGGCCCAACGACGTATGTGATCATTTCAAGCTTAAAAGTGAGATGAAAATGTTGAGAACTTGGATGACTAATAAGAAATCCGATTTACCACAAGACTTTGTATTTTCCATGGATAAGTGTGATCAGCAGATGTTCCATACAGTTTTTAAGGCGTTGTGAATAGCGCCGTTACCGATAACTACAACTACAGCGGAAGGGTAATTCTTAACCCTTCGGCGTTTAAAAACATCCTAAAATAGACTAATGGACTTAAATGTCTATACACATAGAAACAGAAGTCATCCCTGATATCGTGGCAAAGAAGCCCAGCAACTTAAAATCAGCTTTCAGTGCAAGATTGCAGTGGAGTTGCAAGCGGGTAGGCGCGGATCCAGGGGCAAATTGCCCCCCCAAACTCCGAAACAAAAATTTTACGTGTCTTATTACGTTCTAATTTCTACCGGAAAAACGCGAGAATGACGCAATCAAAAATCGATCGGGAAAGAAATGTTGCAGTTTCATATGTTTTTTGCGTATTGAAGTTGAATCGGTTGGTTCACCTTTCTGCCGATGTATTGCGCACGTCTCGCCTTGCTTCGTTTTCGGCTTTCTAAGTAACTTATCTATTAAAATATCTGGTCTATGGTTTCCTTAGCTCTTTTAGCAAGTTGTTTACTTCAAAAACAGATCAAATTTTCTAATTTGTTGGTGTATTTTAGTTGTATTTTTGTTTCATATTTCATTGAGAAATAGTTTTGAACGAATATAAAACGAACTTCAAAAATAACTTCTTAAAAAAAAAATAATAATAATAGAAGACATCAACAGGTAAGCTCCCTGTTTATTCTGGCACAGTTGTTCATGTACATACAGGCGATAGGCGTATGTTTACGTACCTTAATAAAATGAAGAAATAAATGAATTTTATTTTTAATGTTTTCTCCAAAATAAAAAATCCTTTTGTTCAGCATTTACTTTACGTAATTCTAAAAAGGGAATAATGAACAATGAAGGATAGTAACAAATAATTAAATCACCAAAAATCTATTCGCCAATAATTCCGCAATTAATAAATAAACATATTTTTTTTTTTTTTTTTTGGTTTAAAGGCGAAAAACCTGGGTGGTTATCATCGCCTGGATAAACATATTATAATGTAGGCTTGTAGGCCTACGCACGTTTTGATTTGTGAATAAAATTGAAATCTGAAATAGATTTGTTGAATTTCATTAAAGTCAAAAGTATTGTATGGTGAACAAATATTGTTCTCACTCACAATAATATGGTTATAGGCCTAAGTGATAAGTTACATCGTTACATCATCTGTGACTTCTATTTTCTTTTTCTTACTCGTTTCGGGGCTTATGTCTATAAATCAGAGCTTCACTCATTAGAGGTCGTCAAAAAAGTAATGTTTTTTCGTAAATTTGTAATATTTTTACATATTTTTTACAAGTGAGAGTAAGATCTCAAGCAAACAATCAAAATTACTCTGTACAAAGGCCGATGCCAAACCAAAGTTTTTAAACATCATTAAATACAAAAAATGAAGAATTTAACAAGTAAAACATTGTTGACAACCAGAATATTTCCATTCAAATTGCGTTAAATTCCATTTAATTTTGCGTTAACATATTTTTAATTTTCTGGCTACCCACCAAAACCTGCTAGTTATTTTGCACACCTAGGAACAGGGGTTTACAGGTACCGGAACGCACCGGAATGCCGTTCCGGTACTGCTTTTTATTAATTTTTGTTTTAACGTTGCACTGGACCATTCACTCCCTCAATCACACTCATTCAACACTCGTTTCAGAATTTTATGTCCGCCAATCGCCAATCGAAAAATCTTCAAGATGGCACCACACTACAGTACGTTACGTTTATGCGAGCCAACTATAATAAAGTCTCAGCTAAAGTACACATTGTCCCTAAGCTCGGAATCGAGATGGAACAATTTGGGAGCACCACACACCCTTCTGCCAAACTCGTGGCACGCCATTGATGTTTGGCGAGCGCTGCGAACGATTGCAAATAAGAGACATATGATTCAGAGTCGAAGTGGCCGAAAAGTTTAAAAACCAGCGACGCTTAAACTTTTATATTATTACTTTCTTCTGAATGAAAAGGTTTATAACATATTGATGAGCTTATTGAAATCAAAATAATACCAAACATGATATAATTTGGACCACATTTAGTGATTAATACTTATCGAATAACTCATTTAATTTCACTATTAATTAATTAAAAAATAAATATCCCACATGAAATAACAACACGGAATACATACAAATACTGACAAGCGCCATCACAAATACAAGGTTGAAAGGCGCCCCGAAAGAGGAAAATATTTCAATTTAGGTAACTGAACACATTTAGCAGGTTGTCTGATTGCGTTGACTGAAAACAGTGACATGTGATTGCACCTGAACTCGTGCGCGCTTGCGCCCGGTACATGCTACCTTTCGCGAACTGTCAAAAACTAAAAAGAACCTGGTCACATTGACGTTGACATTGTGATACTGTTTAGTTTTGTGAGTTTTGAGTGTCGTTAGAATAATTCACTAACAAGCGCCTGTGTTGTGTTCTCGTGATACGCTTGTGTTTAATTGTTTTTGAATAAGAAAAATCCTTTCTTGATTACATAAAATGTGTTTCAGGTTTACAGTCTTTTGTCGAGGGTTTAAATTTCTGATAAAGGCTATTGACTAAAAATGAGAGACATTTTACCACGTTTTTGCTTAAAATAGTATGTGTCTCTCAAAATTGCTTAATGCTATATACAAGTACAAAAATAGTAACTTGTAAACATTCCCCCCCCCCC
>JAGFPH010007097.1:41414-69411 GCA_018207615.1 Philaenus spumarius | reverse complement strand
CATTTAAATTAAATGCTATAACATAACAAGTTTCGGTTTGACAATGCCTGAATAAAATAGGCGAAACGGTCGTCACCGATTAATAAACAGCGTTTACTGGACTGCGAACAGTTGTATAAATAAGGTATTTATTTAATTATAAGTATATTATAACCAGTCCATAAGGCAGAACAACAAAAACAGTTATAAATTTGTTCGTTGACTTAACTCAAAACCAAAGTTTGAGAATTTATTTCTTATTCAATAATGCAAATATAAAAAATTTAAAAAGCTCCCCGCATTCGAAGTTTAATTACCTTTCAAATAAAAGTAATTCCAATAAATTTTTATAATTTATGACGAACAAATTTTCTTTATTGTTGAATCATGTCCGCGTCGAATTTGTGTTCCTACTCGAGTGTTTAAACTGCGCTCTGGTGGTTATCACATCAACTTATTGCGGAGGAATACTGGAAGAATAAAACATCCGTTAATTTTGAACGTGTGAGAAAAAGCTGTGTTTATTTTTTTTTGTGTTTAACGTCCTGCTGTTTTGCACTTAAGGCTAATGAAGACGGGACCTACAGTTTTACGTGGAATCCGAACCACAGCCAACGATGTCTGTTAAGAAACCATTTAGAAAATTATTCGGGGTCAATGGGAATTGAACCCGGAACTTTTCCATTGATGGTTGCCATGACGATTGATAAAGCATTGACGCCTTAACAGCCACGGTGTTTAATAACACATACTCACATACATTGTCACGCATGCGCATTTCAGTACGTCTACAGCAGGACTATATAAACGGAATATTAACTTAAGCGGTAATTTATTTAATTTTAGTTACAAAATGTTTTTGTTTTTTTGTAATTAAATAAATAGTGGTTATTTACAAACCTAAAGCTGAAAACACACCAAAAAAATGTACTTGTAAATATAACTTTAAAGTAAAAATGAAATTTCATATTGATTAAAATGACAACATTTTCTTTCATTGAAACAAACTGCACGACAATCGGTCCGGTCTCCAGAAATAGATATCACTAGCGTTGTAACCTAAAACCAAAAAACCCAAAGGGCCCTTAAAAAATATACTGATGAAACAAAAATATATTTTTAGCGAATGGACGGGACGTGACGAGACGGGTAATAGCAGCACCTTTAAAAGTTATTTTACTACCCGGTTTGCGGCTATGATCCAAGTACATAATTTTGTAAACACAAAAAACTCTTAAACTGTGTTATCATAACTTTACGTTGCCATGGTAACCTATGGATTGCGTTTGTTTCGCATCACGCGAGGCGAGATCTACCAATAGCCTACTTCCTTAAACAATCATTTGCAAAGCCGACGATATCACGCACAAAACGACCTACCATCGGATTCCTTTGTTTAAAATTCCCACATTTGACACGAGATGATATCTAGAAGTCCTACGCTAACCTTTGATTCGAACAAATAAGGCTTGTTTGTTTTGATTCGGTTTATCAAGTACATGACAAAAAAAATCTTTTATGTTCAGGCCTACGATGCATTCCACATGACTCATTGTGTTAAAAAATCCACTTTCCGTGACACGGTTTCGAATTTGGCACAATTGTACTTCAGTCTTCTTGCACTGGTAATTTGTTTTCGATTGCGTTCTATTTGAAAATATCAAGTAAAAAATCTTTAAAACTACTTTTGACCTCCATATCTGCTACTATGACAGCCTACTTACTACTAATCTATCTATCTATCTATCTATCTATCTATCTATCTATCTATCTATCTATCTATCTTCTATACATAAAAATGAATTGCTGTTCGTTAGTCTCGCTAAAACTCAAGAACGGCTGGACCGATTTGGCTATTTTTGGTCTTAGAATGTTTGTAGTAGTTCATAGAAGGTTTATACGTAAAGAAATGTTTGAAAAGTTTCCCGAAAAAGTTTCAAATTTGGAAGAAACTGAACAGCATTTATTGTATGAACTCAAAACCATAGCTTACAAAAACAGCTGTTCGTATAAAAAGCTTATGTTTGTTTACATATATTACCATAGCAACATTACTTAGCAAATGTATAATCACTTTAATACTCTTCAAAACCAACAGCTTTTTAAGGTTAGATTGAAAAACTATAAACACACACAAATAAAAATGCTTACAGAATTATAATTCAACTCAAACATTGGTTATTAAATATCTATATAGGCCTACTTAGAGATATGCTGCTTAAAATATTGTTTGTATAAAATATATCATAACTATGTAGTTTTTAATACTTTTCAAAACATATTTCCGCTATCAATAATAATAATAACAAACAAATTATTTGACACCATTCATAACCATAAACATATACGAGTTTAAACATATTTTATTGAAAACTAAACAAACCATCTGAATTAAACTAAATGCCATTAAAATATCACATTCGTAGCTTTATTTTGATATATACTGTATATTGTATATTTAAATACTAAACATACCATAGCTCACAAAAACAGCTGTTCGTATAAAAAGCTTATGTTTGTTTACCATAGCAACATTACTTAGCAAATTTATAATCACTTTAATACTCTTCAAAACCAACAGCTTTTTAAGGTTAGATTGAAAAACTATAAACAAACACAAATAAAAATGCTTACAGAATTATAATTCAACCCAAACATTGGTTATTAAATATCTATATAGGCCTACGTAGAGATATGCTGCTTAAAATATTGTTTATATAAAATATATCATAACTATGAAGTTTTTAATACTTTTCAAAACATATTTTCGCTATCAATAATAATAATAATAACAAACACATTATTTGACACCATGCATAACCATAAACATACACGAGTTTAAACATATTATATTGAAAACTAAACAAACAATCTGAATTAAACTAAATGCCATTAAAATATCACATTCGTAGCTTTATTTTGATATATAATTGTATATTTAAATACTAAACAATATCTTATACTAATTAGGCCTATACATTTGAAATTACAAACTCTATTTGAACCAGTTTGTTACATCCTAAATTAACGCGGATGTTACAAAGTGATTCAAATATCTTTTCTACGACCCCCAGCTAATTTAAACCCTCGCTAAGAAATGGTTAAAAAATTCGAAATTTTAGGGTGGTTTGGAGGGGGTCAAAGTTACTATATCCCTATAAGCACGAATTGGAATGAAATTTGGTACGTAGCTTCCTTTTAGGCTGTAGGTGCTCGCAACATTGTCAATGAAATTAAGTGAAAGTCAAAATTAGTAAAAACTATAAATAAAACGATATATTTAAAGCTTTTTCATGTTCGATAGTAGTTTACAGGAATACAATTTTCAGTGCTTTCCTAAATAGCGTAGCCTTTTTTTCATGACCACAGTAGGATACGCACGGGTATTCAACGAACACTTTAAAAGAATACAATTACGTCAAAAAGACTGAAAATACTAACAACCACGAGCAACGCCGTACGGGTCAACTAGTTCTACAATAATAACGTTTTAAATATTCGAATTGCTTGTGGAATTACAAAACGTATGCTTTTTACTTTCTCACTATACTATAGTATAGAGAAAGTAAAGTGATAGAAAAAAACAAAATCGATGTTGAGATTTTTGTGGAAATATCCGTTTTGGGACCCCCTGAGTCCAAAAAAGTGTTTTTTTACAAAATGTCTGTCTGTCTGTATGTATAGAAAGCTAGAGAGAAAACTCTTCGATCGATTTCGAACAAATTTGCACCAAACATGTCAATTAGGCCTGTAAACGAAAAAAAGGTTTTGAAAAACAACCCCCTTTTGGCCAAAAAAACCCCAAAAAATCAGTTATTATTTTTTAAATAAAAAACGGCTCAAACGATTGTGATAAAATTTGGCTTATTTGATTTAATTTTTGAAATTTAGAAATATTAGCCTTCGGTGTTTTTGTTGCGTCTGTTATGTTGCCAACAATCTATAGACTATATTAAAGACCACTAAAGAATACCGTTGCGTGGCGGCCAATAGGATGGGCGCCCAGCGTTGCCATATCTACTCGTCTCGAACACTCCTGGTTTTTACCGCTCGAGGCTTGAGCGCACAGTTTAAACAATTATAAATGCGTCGAGTCAGCCGCGTTCAGTTGGAAGCGTGGGAAGAAAGTGACAACGTCGCACAAAGGCGATTGGAGCGTTCAAGGTCTCGGTGTACACAAGCCCGTCCTTCAACGGTAGCCTTCGTGGTTCTTCTTTCGTGGTCTTTACTCTTGGGCTATATAGAGGCTATGTCCTTACTGAGTGACTGACAGAACCAACGTTTAGTAAAATCTACTTCAGGTACAATTAAAGGCTAAATGTATATTCTTATGGGACCACTGACACACATTAAGAAAGAATTTTGCAAAATATTTATTTTAATATTGAAAATTCTTATAAAACAGCTGTTCGGATCACAAGCTTAGTAACACATGTTTGTTTACATTAATTACCGTAGCAACCGACTTAGCAAATTTATAATGAGTAACTAACAGCTATTTAGGTTAGATTAACAAACTAAAAGCAAACACAAACAAAAATCTACAATAAACGGTAACAGAAATTGGCACATACGTTCTCGCAAACATATTTAAATTATTAACACGTTCTCTGCTAAGGACGCACATGTGAGCTTGACACTGAACCCTATTAGAAGCGGCCGACGCACAGTGCATTGCACGCCAACCCCCCCCTATGGGAGTATTTTCAATACACAGAGCATAGCGCGAAGCACGCTAATTTTTAGCGTATGTGCTATGGACGCACATGTGCGTGCACTTTCAAATACTAGTGATTATTACATAGAAATATTCAAAAATAAAAACTAAAGTAATTTCTACTCATTTAGGCAATAAAAAATAAATAAATAAAAGGTCAGTTTGCGTAATTTGCGTAGAAGTGAACGTGTTAAAACTGAAAGCAAACACAAACAAACCATGGTTACTGTATTATAATTCAATTCAAACATCTGTTGATATTATAAATAAAACAGCTGATTCGGATAAAAAACTTAAAGTAATTTTAGGTTAGGCCTGAACAAAAACACGTTTGTGTGCAACCATTTTGGAAAATTTAAAAACAGGTAATTTTTCTTCAAAACTAACGGGTTTTTAGATCATTTAAAAGCAAACAAAAGGCTTATATTATTAGTCAAACATCTGGTCTTAAATATTATATTGTTTCCTTTAGTTGTTAATATAAAAATCTGTTTGAAATGTTGATTATTAGCGAATTTCCATAGGAGAAATGAGCTATTGCAGTGGCCCTTATGGTAAGACCCAAGGTTGGCAGTAGCAAATGAGCACCGATAATGGTTCCCAGAGCACGTTTTGGGGTGTAATTAAAAATCATAAATAACTATATGTATATTATATACGTTCGCACTGTAGTCCGATTTGGTTCAAATTTGGTAAACATGTTGGTTGTCTAGTCGCTCGGACGAGTTCGTTAGCCAAAATAATCCAACAAACGGAAGCACGTATTTTGACCGAAGTATCTAATTTTTGAGATTTTCCAACGAGAATGAATGAGTTTTTTCTACAAATATAAATGTAGGATGTTATTCTGCACATTTAGTTTTTTTACGCGACCTTATAGCACGCTTGGTTCCCCCAAAATCGATCAAAACGTAAAATACCACAGAAGTAGCCGGTTCAAAGCCATGTGGTGGTCTACCGTGGGGTTGGCGTGCGAAGCACGCAATGCATTGTGTATTGAAAATAATCAAAATACGCGGAATGGCGTGCGAAGCACGCAATGCATCGTGTATTGGAGATACTCCTAATACGGGGGTTGGCGTGCGAAGCACGCAATGCTTTGTGTATTGAAGATACTCCCAATATGCGGAATGGCGTGCGAAGCATTTTGCAGCTATTCAGCACCGTCGTGAATAGACCTATTTCCCAAATTGTTGGTTGAAAACCTAAAACATAGGCCTATAAACTTAATTTTGTAAATTTGCTCAACTCACGTCAGCGGTTCAGCTGCGTGGTCGAATTATTGTGGTTTATCGTGTGTATTTCAATCTCTGTCTTACATTAGCTATAGGTATAGGTCACCGCTCAGTCGTCATGAGAATATATCAGAGTATACAATAATCTGTTTGCATTTGCTTCGCCATCTGTCGCCGCCGGGGTTGGTGAGCGAAGCGAGCAGGGATGGAGCCCCTAATGAAATATAAAGCAACGTAATTAAATTGGCCTACGAATGTTTCTCGAATCTTTGCTCAGACTTAATTCAAATACTATGTTTTAAATTATTTTTTAACATAAATCTGCGGTTCCGTTTTCGTGTGATTCAATTTTTAAGAGCAGTAGCCTAGTAAATACGCGGAATACCTATAGTCGGCCGACGTGGTTAGGTAATTGTATTTATGTACCAACGCTAATTTTGTTATCATTGATGATACAAGTTAGTCATACGTCGCGTCGTCAGGACAATGAGACTACGTTTTACGGTAGGCCTAGCTATCTTGTGTTTACAAACTTTCGTCTGGAGTTGTTTATTGCCGAACAACATTGGATAAGGCCCGTAGTATCGGCGTGAATGTAACGTGAAAGGGGCTGTATTTGTTTACTTTTAATTTTGGACCAATGGGAAAGTCTTGATGCCATAGTGTCGAAGAGTGGGGGCGGGACGTGGATCAGCTTATAACCTAAAATTGGTATCTGTGGATGTTATTCTGTGCTTGTGTGCTGCGGTGGTTGTGTCGAACTTTTAGGTTAGGCCTAGTTGTGTGATTTTCTGACTTGTATCGCCTTACTTGTTTATGTACAGTATATCGAACAGAATTTGACGTTTATTTTGGTGGTTGATTTTAACCCGCACTTGTCGGTATTAATATTTATTGAATGGTAGTTCACCGTAAACTTGTTGTTAACGGGGAGGTAGGCCGTTGATTTTATTCCGATTTGACGGGATTTGTACTTTGTATTGAATTGAAAACACCAAGAGTTGTTCTTGGTTTGATGTTGTCTTGTGTGTGTATGGAGAAGAATATAAAATATATCAATAGACACCATGGGAGTTGCGGGTGTGCCTGTTACTCAAAAAATCGTCAGATGGTTGCGTTTCGCTGCAAGGAAAGTCATTCGTTTAGTAACTTGCTGCTTCAGGCGTAAGTTGGTGTTTTGGTTTTGTTACGATTTAAATTTGGGTTGAAAACAAATTAATTTATCGGTTGGTTTATTTGAAACTATATTATACTAAATGTCAATTTTTAGAATACAAACTAAAAAAAATTAGAATTACGCCTAAGTTATTCAAAACCGCTTCTAAACTGTCTATGAATACAAATATTAATATGCCATACTACACAATTTGTGATGTTTTAGTTTTGATACGATTTAAATTTGGGTTGAAAACAAATTAATCTATTGGTTGGTTTATTTGAAACTATATTATACTACAAGTCAATTTTTAGTAGCCTATACAAACTAAAAAAAAATTAGAATTAATTATGCCTAAGTTATTCAGAACCGCTTCTAAACTGTCTATGAATACAAATATTAATATGCCATACTACACATCAATTTAGGAATTTCATTGCCTGATTTCATGTATTGTTGTTGTATTTAAATGAAGATGCGCTTCCAATGTGATCATGAAGGCATTGGAATTTATATCGATGTTCTTTTTATATAGCCTACGTCAGGGAACGGAAAAAGAGAAAATTTGTTTTATAAATTGTAAATTACTTATTGTAAAATGTCTAGGTTAAAGTTAATTTTGTTTAAAAAAGTAAGTGGCTACAATTTTGAAATGAGTAAAAGATATTGGTTGATTATTTTAACAAATTCGCCATTTCCATGGTAAGTTTCAATTACGTACCTCTATCATAACCTTCAAAAGATTTTTTTTTGTAAACTTTCACAATAACACTAACTGTTGAAATAGCATCAGCTGAAGACCATTCTTGTGGAAATTTTAAGTGCTATCAGTTGTATAATATGCTTACAATGTGAAAAATACTGTGACTAAATAAATACTGTAAGTTAATTCAGGTTCAGGTTTTTAGGTTGCAAACCAGCCATGACAGAAGTTTGTTATTATTTTTGTTAACTCAAAATGAAAGTCGAGATGCTAGTTTTGATAAGGGGAATAATCTTGTGTTGTTTTGGAGCACGATTTAAAAAAAAACACGCTTTTCATCGATTCATATAGGCCTATGCCTTAGTTAACTTAGTTACAAATTTAATTTGTAGAAAGTTTTTGCCAAAATTATAATTTTACTTTCTCACCTATAGAGAAAGTACAGTGTGATCGCAAAAAATCGTTTTTGAGATTTTTGTGGAAATATCCGTTTTGTTTTGGGACCCTCTGAGTCCAAAAAAAGTGGTTTTCACAAAATTTCTGTCTGTCTGTACATACAAAGCTAGAGAGAAAACTATTCGATCGGTTTGGAACAAATTTGCACCAAACATGTCAATTAGGCCTGTATAACTTAGCTGCACGAAAAAAGGTTTTGAAAATTTTTGAAAAGAAACCTCTTTTTGGCCAAAAAATCAGTTATTATTTTTTTTATAAGAAAACGATTTTGATCAAATTTGGCTTATTTGTAGCTCTTTATGTAGGCTACCATACCATATGCAAAAAACCGCATCTTTCTAAAAGTTCTTGTTTAGCTAATAATATTTATTAATTTCTCTCCTACAATTATGAAGTCACAGTGAACCAGTTTAATAATGTAAATTTGTTTGTGAGAAAGTATGTGCGCTAGTTTCTGGTACCGTTTATTTGTTTAAAATTTAAGATTGAAGTAAATTATTAGCCTATTTTAAATTCAATTAAAAAGTTTGTATTTATTAATTTCAAAATTCATTTTGTTTAGTCTAATTAACATTCTTTTATAATTATCAGAAAACCCATTAAGTAGGCCTAGTCTGCTATTTACTTTTATGTAGCAGGCCTACATAATATAGACAAGAATTCTTCTAAATGTAGTTTATAATATAACAATTTATATGCCACATACTTGAAATATTTTACTATTTAAATGTGTTTAGGCCTAATTGGAATAGTGATTCATTTATATGTGTGTTTCACCAGAAGATACTTTTGTTGTAGAAAAACATGACTAAGGTTTATCATGTTTTTTTAACAGATGTTTGACATCATGTGTTATTTCCATTTAATTGCAACATAAACACATTGTGTAGCCTACATTTTCTCGATTTTTTAACAGCTTTGTAATTTAAGAAAGAATCAGTCCTACGAAATTGCTACACATATATAGACATTGTTTGAACTTTTGGGGTTCTTTTAAGTAAAATAACTTGAATTTTCTGACTGACTTTTTGTTCTATGGAAATTCAAGAAAATGTGTGTACAAGAATTATTAAAATGTTAGGCTCAAAGATAAAAATATATTGGAAGAGGTCTACTAGTAAAAATATCATTATGTAGGCAAATTTACAGAAGTTTCAAAGCAAATAACTTAAGAAACATTTTCCACAAATAGCTACATGACTAACTTATGAAATCGGACCTAGGTTGGAGTAGGCCTAAATGAAATGAATGGGGTAGCCTAATAATATGTTTTCAAGAGCCATACTTAAAATTATAATAAAGTAGATTTAAAATGGTATTTTTAACCTTAAGTTTCTTTGAGAGATTATATTTCTTTAGCTTTAGTCAAAATAAACATCTGAAAATACAACAACATGACGTTTTTGTTACAGCGCCGCCTCGCTTACAAGCTTTACAAAGAACCCGCGAGGCAGGTGGAAGTGGTGCGTCGATACGAGCGTACGCCCTGCATTTGGCAGCAGACAAAAGTACAACGTTCGCGCAAAATATCGACAATTTCATCGCTTGCACGAAGGAATCACGAGAGATACGGCCCCAGGTAGTCATGCGCAACATGCGACAGTTCATGTCGGGCATGAAGAACTATTTGGTGAAACATGGCGAACGGGAGTTCGAGAAGGAAGTTGAACGTGAACGTGAAAAGGTATTTATTTATTTTTCAATTGATTTTATTTATTGATTCTGAGTAGGCCTAATTATTTATTCTATCAGTATATTTCCTCAAAATGAATCTAAGTATAAGTCCATAATTTATTTTAATGAGCTCAATTAATTTAAAAATAATAATTAACAAATTTGTCAAGCTTATACCATTAAAAAATAGTTATTTAGCTTAATGGGAATAATAAAACTAAAACAATTTAAATGATAAGCATTAAAATAAAATTAATTAAACTACTGCTATAGTTTAATTAATTAATTAAACTATACCCTGCTTTGCAGGGATAGACAAATCAGAGTTAAATGTATAATAACAAAAAAATATATCAATCAATATATTACACTTTGTATTTCTTATGAGGATTTTTAGTAACTTTGACCCTCTAACTTTTAGTTTATTTCTGTTATTTTCTGAAAATATGTATAGGGTTTTAGTTTCACTTGACTCTCAATGCACAGAGAGGATGTTTATTTCTACAAATTGCAGTTCTATCTTTGTTCTATGTTTTTATCTTTACTGGAACTTGAAGTATTAAACCAGATATATTTTTAACAACCTGTAAATATTTAATTGCTGTTTGAACGTTCGAGCCCATGCAGATTAATTTTACCACGTGAATCTTAAATAGTTAAACTAATATTTCTACGCAATTCTGGTAAACCAAATTATCCATTGGATCCGAAGCCAGCCTTAATGAGGCTATTTCTTAACTAACAGTTATCTTGAATACTATTATTAATACATAAACTACCAGGCTAAGATACACAACGAAATCGGCCATCCCAGGCCCTATGATACTATTATAATTTAGAAGGGAAAATCTACATTTCGGTCACCAATTAATCACCAACGGCACCCCACAACTTTGGTAGCCCCGGGATGCTTAAACATAATTAATAATTAAACAAAATAGTGATAAATATGGGACACTGTTTCAACTTGATGTTCCTGTATCGTGAGGGTTGCATCGTCTGGGATTCACTGAATTACTAGCCGCTGATTAGGCACCCAGTGGCTCACTGAGATCGAGTATCTTTAACATATATACTCACGTATCTCAGGTGGCCACAAAGTTAATTGGTGCAAGACGATGTTAAATACTCTGTTGAAAGTTGTGCTATATATATACTAAATAATTTAAAATATATTTTCCAGCTTCGTGCGAACGAGTTCTTGAATTTAGACGCCATATTAGAAGGAGTGATGCACAAGTTGGTGGTTCGGCCGCTCAAGGAACATCTCTACAGGTTATTCGTGGACGAATATACAGAGAGCGGAGCGATAAAACTATTGGCGGAAAATATACAATATGCGCGAACAAAACCTCTGCATGAGTTAGGCATTCGGGTAAGTTGATTCCATAAGAATTAATTGTCTTTTATCTGAGATTTGGTTATGTTTTGAAGTATGGTGTTTTGACTTTACAGACAAATTAAAATTTGTTTAAGTTTTTTTATAAATCCGTATAAATAAAAATGTAAATGTTTGTTCAAAATGTCTGAAAGTTCTTCAAAGTAATCTTTGAAATTTGTACGCAACATTACATTTGAATTCAAGGCAGGTTTTTATAAACTTTTATTTTAAAAACTGCAGCATCTATTGAACATAAAAGCAACAAAAAGTATACTAAATATTTAACAAAAATGTGAGCGCCATTATATATGTTTATTGACTGTAATAATAACAGTAATCAGCTGTTTGCTATAATATTTCCATTATCACCCGATTTCAAACTTTGAAACAATTATTTTTTAGGTTAGGTTTTTGTAAAGGCCATCTGTCGGACGTAAAAACAACACAAACTATACTAACTAAATATTGTATAAAATAGGGAGTGCCATAATAAATTATTATTAAATATGTTGAATGTACAGCAATCAGCTGTTTGCTCAAATATTTCCATTAACAGCTGATTTCAAAATTTGAAACAATCATTTCTATTTCTAACTTTTAGGCAGAGACTAACTTTTGTTTAAGTGTAGACCCGAGCATTGCTGATTTTTTAACCTTTGTTATAACTGATGCTATAAAATATACGAAATAATTTGATTTGGACATTTAACACCACATTAGCTTTATAAAATTATTATTAATCCCAACCTTTATTGTAAAGAAAACATAACATGTTTGTGTGTAGAAGGGTCCAATGGGTTTGGCGTGCTGAGCACGCAGGGGTCTCCCCTAGAATCCTTGGTTACCATTTGCTAGTTAATTAATAAATTCTTGAAATTTATATTTCTGTGTACTTAGTTTACTTTTAACTGTAGGCTACATATTTTAAAATAAAAAAATTATTGTATTCATTCAATCATTATGAATAAGTTAAAACTTTGAATGTATTGTTATTCACATATTATTAATCATTTAAATTTTGAAGTATATTAAGTACAAAGGTAATATAGGCTAAGTACAATTTTTGACAATAATACTGTACTTTAATAACTTGTAACTTCTTGTCTTGATATTCTGACTACATGTTTCGGAGCCGTAACTCAGTCATCTGGTCCTATTCATTTAGAAGATAGTCATACATTAAAATAAAAATGTTAAGGATATAACTTGCACGTAACACTGATACCAATACATAAATTAAAATAGCTGCACATCTTATCTTAAGATACTGATTGTATTACTCAAAGAGGCCTTTTTTTACAAGCATTTAATAGCCATATCGTACAAATGGTGAGTGAAACGAACGTTGGTAATTTGATATGTCTTCCTGTCTTTGAACGCTTTCTCCTATGTATACTGTATTTTTAAAATTTATGTATTCGTGTCATGTGTAAGTTATATGTGTAACATTTTTATTTTAACGTACAACAATCTCTTCGGATGATGGAGTTACGGTTCCGAAACATGAAGTCGGAAAATCGCAACAATTAGCCACAAGTACCTTATTAAGGTAGGATTATTATCAGTAATTGATAGTGACTTGGCACAACAAAGTAAGTGCAATGTGCTTGTTTATGTTTTTAGTCCAAAATAGTGCCACCGTCGGAAGAATCCTTGGTTACCATTTGCCACTACCTCCGAAGATTGCAAGAAGTCGATTCACCTTTGGAAAAGCTGGAGAACCTGCTCACTTGCATATCCGCCATATTTAATTCTGTAAGTAGTTAATTGTGTTAAGTGGTTGAACAGTGTTTTATTTACGTTGCAGTGAAGCCTTTTAGGACTGGCATTTTTCATTTTTGTATCGATAAAAATCTGCTCAGTTTTGTCAAAATTTAAAAGTCATTTGTTACTCAGCAATGGTCTGCGATAAAACAATGAAATAAGTGTTGGAAGATATATTATAAAATAAACTGAAATTACTTATTTTGTACAATTTCTTGGTAATTATCTAGAAAATTAGCCTAAAACCAACAGTTTTTTAAATACCAATACTGTAGTGTTAATACCAATACATCCATCGCTCTGAAATGCATTACAAATTCAAATGTGCCTCTTAACCATTTCAAAAGAGTGACTGATAATGTGCTTCAATAGTGTTAATTAATACCATTTCTTTGCTTCCTACAGTGACGAAGATCATCTCACATTAAAGTCAGCACTTCATTTTAATAAAGAGCAAATAATTGTAATATTTTAAGGTATTTAAAAATATCATCAGTTTTTTATCTATTCAAATATTTAAAAAAATCTGGGATTTTTTAGCGAAGGGCCTAATCTACTAAAAAAAAAAAATCATGGGTCTACCTTACTTAAGTAAAATGAAGTTGTATGCATTTTAGTTAGCACAGAGTTTAAATGGTGTTTGGAGCGCCTTTAAATGCAGTTTAAGTACTATTATAATAAGAAGTTACAAACACATTAACAGTTATTTTTATGAGCAGAATTTTAACTACCGTGGATAAGGTTTTTAGCTTAATATATCAACTACCGATATATTGCTTTTAGTGTTTAACAACCTTCACACCCTCGTTGTGTTAATCTTAAATTCGCACAAGTTTTTTGTTCTTGTATAGAAAAGTATTAAACAAAATTTTTCAACAGTATTGGACTCAATGTTTATGTTGAACATTTCTTCAGTTAAATTTATTGCTTGCAATTTAAATTATACATGTAGAAAATGTTGTTATTACAGTTCAAAAAATTTAGAAATAATCGGTCTTTAAATATTCTGATGGCCTAATTTCTGTGAAACCAATACTTGTACAGCAGACCAAGTGATAAGGCTACTTTACTGCATTGCATTTTATTAGTACAGTACATCGTAGTTATATATCATACTAGCATGTACCCGTGGCTTCGCACACGGTCCAAAGATTCACTGCATAGTAATAAATGTTTATTGTTTTAGGAGTTTGTTATTACATGTTCACCCCTTAGCAGCACGCTATAAAATGCAAATATGATTTACATAGTACGTATGTATTGTAAGAAATAAACCAATTTCCAGCTCACTAGCTTAATGGGAAGTATAATAATTAATTTGTATTGTTTTAAGGGTTGTTACATTTTCACCCCTTAGCAGCACACTAATAAATACAAATATGGTTTACTTTTTTTATATATCTTGTAAGAAATAAATGTACAAATATCCAGCTCTCTAGTCTAAATGGAAGTATAATAATAAATATTTATTGTTTTAGGGGTTGTTTCAAACCTTAAATCTAATTGAATTCTAGCCTATGTTTCATTCCATTTCTTAATCTATATGTGTGCCGAATTTCATTAAAATCCATCCAGTAGTTTTTACATGATTGAGTAACACACACACAGACATACAATACATGGCACTACTTTAGGCTACACCAGGTGTCTTAAAAGTCCTACCCCCTGTTATTTTTTTAATTAATGGAAATAGACTTGCTTTGGGGATTCTTAACATGACCAAAAATGGAGTTTTTTGGTGTATCGTAAATTTCAAACCCTCCCCAAAAAATGGGGTATTATGGGGGTAAGTTGAAAATTTTAAATGAGAACCCCTATTGAGTAACACCTCATTTTAAAAATCTTTATAAAAGAAGAAGATTGGCCCAAACCGGAGGTCTGTATGTCGAATCTATCCAACGTAATGGCCAATCAATAATAAACAAATTATTGTCTATGTCCATTAATAAAAAAAAATAATAGGGGAGGGTCGAACTTTTAAACCACCCCGTATAACTGAGATAACATATTACCTCACCTTTATACTAGTATTTACCTTTTTGGAACTTGCATTAAGAACCTCTAATCTCTACATTCAACTAGCTAAAATTTCAATGAATAAGCTGTATCCTCTTGTGTAAGTAGGACAGTGAGTAACGGTTAATTGTAATTTTAATAAGTTGTCAACACGATAATATATAAGTCAAATAATAATGTTACAGGTTAAAGCAAGTAATTCAGGTCGAGGAGGTCTAATGCTGGGCGCAGACGATTTCCTACCGTTGTTTGTCTGGGTGTTGGTGCAGAGTGGGATGGTCGCAGCCGAGATAGAAGCCGAGTACATGTGGGGTCTGCTACACCCCTCGTTACTTTCGGGAGAAGGGGGCTACTATCTGACGACGCTTTCGAGCGCCGTTCACGTGCTGAAGAATTTCCGAGCGTGTTCAGAAGAGACGAGCGCTGCTGGGACACTTGATGTAAGTTTTGACGAAATAATTGAGTGTTGTAGCTTTGCCGAGGCGGGGTGCAGCTGCGATTCCGGTGTCGGTATGTGGTTGAGGGAGAGAAAAACCGATGCGGGAGAGGTTAGCGACAGCGATTCCGATTGAAGGTGTAGTAGAGTTTGGTTTTTCAATTGAGTTATAAGTGAAAAAACACGGACCAAGACCCCGGGATTGAACCTGTGGTAATGCACTGCCAACTGAGATACCCTGATCTGAAATCCAGGTCTTGGTCCGTGTTTATTTTTTACTTGTAATTTAATTAAATGAATCCTTACTGGGGAATTATATGGAAGAAAATGTATTAACTCAACATTTAAAAAAAAAAATATCTTTTTTATTATTTCATAGGTTTTATTGTTTTTACAATAAAAAAACAAGAAAGACAAAATAATGATAAAATATATTATTATTATACATAGATTTACCTCAGTTCTATCTTTGTGTTAATATTCTTTTTGTATATAAGCATTTAAGTAGACATATCCTGGGAACAATAAGTTGAAGTCCTTCAGAAGGCTAGCATTTTAGTATGCTATGGTTTATTCCAGCTAATTATCATTGAGGTTTTCTGTGTATTATGCATAATAATATTCTTCTTTAATCATAAGCGTAACAAAGGGAAAATCAATCTCTCTCTTTTCAAATGCGAAGAAATAAATAACAAATTGTTTCAGAGTTCAATGTTTTCCGACCATTATCAATTTAACAACCTGTATCAGTTTTTTTAAAATAATTCTTATCAGTATTTTTGTAAAAAATCAAATAACTTGCCCATGTATTCAAGTGAAATGGATTCCGTAGATATTTTTGTCGTATCTGAGCGACTTCCATTGGGAATTGCGACAATACAGTGAGTCGTGCGAAGAGCAGGACGTACTGGACGACAATCTACTTCCAGAAATTTTGCTTGCATTTTGAACTGTGGTGTTTGCGATGCATGCTTAAGTAGATTGTAGTAAAGAAAATTTGCTATTAGTTTTTAGGCTTGGTGTAAATTTAAGGTATTCCATATTAGTAAATTAATATGTGCATTTTTATATATATATAGTTTGATAGTTTTCCAAATGAAATTTTAGAAAATAAATAAAACAGTGGAATATGATTTTAATATTTTATTTAAAACATTACCAGTTGAAATAAATTTGGGTTTATTCATTATTTTACCACATTCTTAATACATATATTTCTTTTCCGAATAATACCTTATTATTAAGTATTTTTTTCAAATTATTAAAATATATTAGATTTGTATTTATATTTTTTTCTCAATGAGGAAGTAGTTCCTTTCTTCATCAATAGCCAAAACTGGAACTGTCAAAATCGGTTTTACCGTATCCAAAAACGTATAAAATGAAACCCACACTGTATTTTCAAAATGTTGACCCCAAAATTGTGACCCTGATAAGCTACAACTCTTTAACTGTCAAAATCGTTTTTCTCATACCCATAAATATATAAAACCACTATATTTTCAATATTTTTACCCCAAAATCGTGCCCGACGTTGTACGACTCTTTTACTGTCAAAATCGGTTTTCTCGTACCCAGTGCGTAACGCGTCTGTTAATTTTCTCTAACCTGTCTAAAGACGTTTCACTTAAAAAAAAACCTCAAGAACTACTAACTGCCGTAGTAAAATACTAAACAAAATTCTAACAGAATGTCCTGCCATTTTTAATCAAGTATTTTGTTATATTTTATAACTTTAGTTTTTATGTTGTAAATTTTATTTATTTTCTGTATATAGTATAAATTTGTGTAAGATTTACTTGTTAATTTGATGTATGTTAAATCGTTTGATACTATGTAGGACTTATTGAAGTAAGACTTACCATAGTTATTGGTGGTATAGCTTTTATATGCTTAGGAATTCCCTATTTATTACAAAATAGGAAAGCTGATTTTTAGACAAAACTGCAGAGAAAAATCCTAAATAAACTGTTCCTAACATAAGCGCGGGTGTATCATCTCAACTTGTAACAGGGTGTAGTTCCTAGTTTTTTATATTTTTTTATAAATTTTAAGTTTTATTTTAGATTGGTAATTTTGTATGTTGTTATATATATTATGGCATTTGAATAACAATTCCTCAGCTTTCTGGCAACCAAATAAAATTGGCTACCATTTTCCAAACCTCTCGATGAAGTTTATACAACTTTTGTAGTGAGTAAATTATGCTTAAAAATATTTCTTTTAAATAGGAAAATTACATTTGTTTGAAATTTAATTGTCTGTAAGAAATTTTCAAAGTTATTGAGGTTTTAGGCATTTTAAGTTATTAATGTATTTAGGTTAAAATAGTATGTAGTAATATAAAAATAAGTATTGTCAATTGTTAAATAAATACCAATAGCATATTATTTGGGAAATTGAAATTACATACAATGTATGACCTAAATGTCTCACTGCCTTTAAGATAGGTCTTTGCTTTATCTAGTTTGTATTTTGTTATAACACATTAAAAAGTTTATTTTTATAAAATGTATTTAGAATAATACTAAAACAATTCCTATGTTTTACTTTAAGAAAGTAAGTTTCAATTATTTATTTCTCCTAGATTCAATAATATTTATTATCTTTTAATTTTATCGAAGGTACTTTACCCTAGGTGTGCTGACCGCGATGGTTTCGACCTCTCTTGTATGCTAGTGTCGCGTAACAAACGAAAAGCGATCTAGCGTTACTAAAATGTCAATCTGTAACTTAAAATTTTATATAGTATTGAAGCAGAAAGATCCAGTAAGCAGTGTAGAAACAAAATCTGTGGCCTGTATCTGTGACTATATAATCTGTTAGCAACCTGCTATGGCTATTGTTACACATTGTATATTTTTGTATATTTAAAAATTTAGATTAATTATTTTTGAAACTGGTGATTTGCTACAGATTGTCAAGCTAAACATTTTGATTGTATTTTTTATGTTTATTGTAAATAATTAATGGACATTTTAAAAATGTTTAACATTAAGTGTTTTTACTTCCTATAATATCACTCTACAGCTCATTCTGAACACATTGATAAATATGTCATACTTTTATTGAAGTTAAAAAAATGTTATATATTATAACATGTCTGCATGAAGCTCTAAAATGTATTAGTACTGGAAATTTCCCAATCAGCTCCTGGAGGGTTAAATTACAAACGTTGATTTAGTTATTCAAGCGGTTTTGTTTATAAACCTTTGCTTGGTTCACCAAGTTACAATCTCTTTCGGGATTAGGGCTATGAAGACTTAAAATTAAAAACACTACTGCAAGACTTTTAGTGTTAAACCATATTAAAATCTTTTTGAATAATATTGAATACAGTACATTGTTTAATTTACTTTTTAAGTTTAAGTTTATTTTATAAGTAAATACAAAAATGAGCAACAATTCGCTTAAATAGGTTTAGATATGTATGTTTGGTACATATATTGTTACAATGTCTCGCACTAACTGATATTTTTGAAACTGTTAGAAGAGCAAACTAATTTAAATTGGCACAACAATTTTATCAATTCAGACAGAAATATTGTGTATTTTTTTTATTGGATTAAATCTATTTCAATATAGTAAATTTAGTTAGTATTTTTTGGATGTTTACCATCATTTATGTATTTTGTAATAATAATACACGGAAAGAGTATGGATCAAACTACCGTTATCAAGTGCCTGAAGACTACAGGAACCAGTATTGGACCAATAATTCTAAGCTTAAGGCTCAGTAGGAGTGAAAAAGTATTTCCGAGTTGACCGCAGCTCTCCAAGTGGCTGAACTGTACACTACTAGCATCGAGTGTGTGTTCGATTCATTCTTCCGCTAGAAAATATAAGGCAGCTTCATAAATTCGGAAACTAGTTTGTACAGACATAACCCTGACTGTAGACATACTGAAATTCGCGACAATGTGTGCGAGTATGTGTTATTAAACTCAGCTTTCTCTCACACGTCCAAAATTATCGGCTATTTTATTTTTCTAGTATTCCTTTGCGAGCAACAAATTGATGTGATAACCACCAGAGTCCGGGTTAAACAGATGCTTCCAAAATAAAACAGATTTTTCGTCATGAATTATCAAAATTTATTGAAATTACTTTTTATGTGAAAGATAGTTACACTTCAAATGTGGTGAGCTTATTACATTTTTGAAATTTGCATCATTGAATAAGAAAAAAATCACAATCTTCGTTTTGATTTAAGTCAAAGAAAGAATTTAGATCAAAACAAATTTAAAAAAACTAAATGAAAACCACGTTCGGACTACCCTACCTTTAAAATGACTTATTCAGAATAATTTTTCGATAATTATTACTCCAGTAATCTTGTTACGCGTTTAACATTGCTCTTATGGGAGTTGAAATTCAAGATGGTGGCTGGGTCTGTCGAGTTTTAAATGTTAACTTTAAAATTCTAACATGACTCGTCCCAGAGAGCTAGGTCTGCAAAGTCAGTCAGACAGCAAAGAACTGTTAAATGAACGTAGGTCCGTCACAGGCTGATCGAATTGAGGTTATTTGGGTTACTGGTTTAAGTAGTTTAAAAAGTAGTGGCCTAACTAGTTTAAGGAGGTGGCCTGAAGTCGTTTAACATTTTTTAAATGCATAAATGACGACAAACGTCTGAATAATTCGTTCAAACAAAATTCAATGTTCAGAGTTAGATTATAGATTACTTTAGTCATCTTGACTGTCAAAATTGTATGTTTAATTTACCCCTGGGAAACTATAAACATATTAGTTTTAGAGTAAAGTCATGAAATTTTTATAGTTGTAAGAACCATAAAATTGCCCATTAACAGAACTCACGTTTTGTTACTTTACTGTAAGTTGTCTGAAACGAGACACTGTAACCACTTTTTTGTACCTGATTTAAAATAATTCCTCATTTCTGTATTTATTTAGACTGTAATTTACGTTGTACATTTATGTAATCTATTTATTTATAAATTGACATTATGGGTGTGTATATTGTTTAATTAATAATTAAAAAAGAAAGTTTATAGTTTTTTTTTACCTTATAAATTTGTATTTACGAATATTTGTTTTAATTGAACGGCCTTTTAGTCCTTTGTCATCGGCTGTGCTGTAAATCGTCTGAACAGATGTTGAAGTAATTACATAAAAGTGCTAAAAATAAAATGGAGCAAGTTAGACTTGCTCGCCAAGGATTCTGTAGCACAGCCAACCTGAATGTATAACTGAAATGATAATATATTAACATGTTATGTACTAAATATAATCATGGCTTCAATAATTATACATGGTGGTGGAGACCAGTGTGAGGAGGTAACAGCTCCCATAGTACGGTGGTACAGTATGGCTGTTCACTGTCAGAAGGGAAAACATATGTTTCACCACTTTTTTACTAAAGTTTGGATTCACAGTTTTCTGTAATGTATCTCTAATATCACAGTTTTACCCCAGAATTTTTACAACAGTACTTTTTGAAATACTTGGTTTTTGAGCAACGTTTTCATGATTATCTTGACTTGAAAAAATGTTTTCTATCGTTAAATTGAAACCCCTTTCAAATGATAACTCTCAAGACTGTATCGTAAAATATTTATTTTTACTTTGGCACTCTAAAATTCATTGATAATTTCTTTTGTGTTCTGATTTTTAGAATTTATGTCGTTTAGAATGCTTTACAACTTTGCAAAACGTTTTGGTTGTCGCTATTCGTAATATTGATTTTACAAATAAATGCTGTGACTTACCGTCTTACCATATTCAATTTTACTACTGTAGTACGGCGGCTGCTTCGGCTATTCAGCTGTTTTTAAGCTTTGTAGCCGGATAATCCTTCGTCGATTGTTATCAAAAGCACTCAGTCATTGTAGATCATCGAAAACATAATAATAAATAAATAACAGCACACAATACATTGTTTTAATGACAGAGTCAATTCAAATATCATCGAGTGAGTACGTATCAAAATGTTAGGCCCAACCCGTCGATGATATTTGGATTGACTTTGTCTTTAAAATAATGTTATGTGTATAATTTCAATCTCTTTCCTTAAATAATCAAATAAAACATAAATTACATATCTTATCTTCTAAAGCGAGAGATAATTGTCTGTCTGCTAAATGGATCTGGAATCTCCGTCTAAGGATTTTTGATTTTATATGGGGCTTTTGGCCACGAGAAATCGATTGGAAATGGTCACCAGTCTGGGAAAATTCGTTTTCTACGTCTTTTTATTAAATTAAAAAGTGAAATTTGTCCATTTTAAACAATACAAAGCACATCTGATGCAAATGTTTTCAATGTCATTACAATAATCATCTGTTTTCTTTTAAACGAAGCACAGCTGATGCAAGTGTTTTCAATGCCATTACAATAATCATCTGTTTTCTTTTAAACTGTATTTTATTAGAGGTAAGCCTAATGTTGTATCTATTTATAGTTACCATGGCAACGAATACTTCTGCTAAATAAACATACCCTTTATTTAGTTGTTTAATGTTATAGGCTTAACCTAAACGATGTTCACGGAAATTTGCAATAATAGTTATTGATGTGAGCGAACTAGGCCCTGCTTATAATCGAGCTTTAGCTCGGTCTCCTGGTACTATATATATTATAAAGGAACAAAAAATGCCCACATGGGCCTAAGCCTGTGAGTGGGCACGAGTCGCTCAATATACACACAATGAGGATAAGAGATAGGAGTAAATAAAATAAAAGGATTCCATTAAACATAATCATGTCGAGCTGAGACAATCTACTAACAAAACTAAACTACTAGCTATTATTAGGTTTCCAAAGAAAGTTGTCCCTGCAAAACTAACATAAAGAAGATGATTTATTATTGAGTTTGAGTTAATATAAAGTGATTGAGTGTTTTTGTTAACAACTGACAAAGGATTATCCAGCTACAAACCTTGAAAAGGGTTTGAAATGGCCTTCGTACTAAGGTAATAAAATTGAATATTGGAAGATGGTAAGTCACAGCATTTGTTTTTGCAATGGATGAACATATACATGTTTTGGAGTCAGGAAAAAGTGTCTTGAATTGAATTGTATCTGTTATTGTTATTTAAAGAAAACATTTACCAACATAAATTATGCCGATACTGCATGACATACTATATAATTTTGTAAAACCTTTTCCAAAATATCGTAAAACTAACTCTCTTCAAAACCATTTATTTACAAATGCCTTATAATTTTAATTCAAACTTTTGTATAATTTCAAATTAACCGATAAAATTAAGTTTCCAACATTAACTGGTATTAAAAGCTGAGATTGATTCTGTGTTTAATGAGTGCCCAAACAGGTAAGAGTCGGACATTTTTTGAAAGAATCGCACATTTTTAAATAGGCCTACTTTGGAAAGAAGGAAAAATGGTAAATTATGAATTTGACCCTTGTAACGAAGTTCTACACCTTTGGAATTAGAGCACACAGATATTATTTCACCGATCCAATGCAGAATGTAGTTTCTGAAAAAACTGTGACAGAGACTTAATTTTTCCCTGTTCACCAAAATGTTTCAGCATTTTTCGGAAGGGGACTTTAGATATAAGGAGGGAGCATATTTTTTCTAATTGTTTTTGAATTTTCTGTAATAATGGTATGGAGGAAAAGTAAGTGAATGAAGTCAATATACTTTTGACAACTGGCTCTGAAAGCTGGACGAAAACCATATATGTTTGTGTACTTGGAACACTAAAAGATGTTTTTTAAGCAATGCTAGTCTGCCAGTGCTTTAAAAAAAAATCTAACCACACCTCCACTTGTCTAGATAAGAATCCCTTTCCATTTTAATTTTTTTTTAACTTTTAAAAAACTAAAAAACACAAAATTGTTGAATGTTTGTAAAACCCTATAATGCGATTGAACAATCCATGTGAAAAAGCCTTGAGTCTGTACTATAGATTTAAAGGAATTAGTTGTCCTAGCAACCAGTCATAAAGCCAAAAACTGTAGTTTCATATAGTCATTCAACCAGACTACAATTAACTATTGAAATGCTTGACATAGTAAACAGAAAATTCTAGAGAAGTGAATTACAGTGCTATCTAAGCAACAAAACAAGATTACCAAAGATCTTAGCAGTAGTAAACATTCTGCCTGCAGCATTTATTAAGGGAATGATGTAGTGGCGGCCATTTTGGATTTTTATCCCATAAGAGCAATGTTAAAATTTAAAACCATTAGTTTCGTTTATTTTGTATCATAAAATTGTTTGCAAGGTCTCATTTGAACCACAATCACAATACGCATCCGTTTTGAGTTTCACACTTTTTTAAATCCCGTTCATTTGTCACGTAATTGACACTTTTCAAGTACCAAGTTTGAACTTTTTTCTTTACACAATGCTGCAAGAAATTGCACTGTTCAGATACGGCTATAGGGTGAAGCGCTGGTTGCTTTCTCTTTTATTGGAGCAGACCCTTAAGGATCGCTGAATGTCTAGATCAATGGATTAAGGCTCAGCTCGTACGTGCTTCCACAACAAAGCAGATTTTAACCGTCCAAATTTATTGAAATTACTTTTATTTGAAGGATAATTAAACTTTCAATGTGGGGTGATCTTTTTACTTTTTTTACATTTCCATTACTTTGATTTTGAGTTAAGTCAAAGAACAAATTTAGTAAAAAACTAAAAGATTCCCACATTTGGACTGTCTTAACGTTTAAAATAACATATTCTGAATAATTTTCTGATCATTATTATCTTGTTATACGCTTAAAATTGCTCTTATAAGAGTTGAAATTCAAGATGGTGGTTAGCCTTAATTATAATAAGATTGACAAACTCAAATTTTGTATTTTTTTGTAGTCCATTCCGACATTTATCTACAGTTTATTGATGTGGTTCTTATACTACTTATGGTGGTATAATTAGTTTAGGAAACAAACCAAAGGAACCAATGGTTGGAGAAAATTCAGAATTGGAGGACGTTCTAAAAATAACATGTGCATTTACTGTTTGTTACGCAAAGTACGGGGTCAGTTAACCCTAGAAGTAACTGTCAAATTATAGACCCATTATTTTTAATTTTTGGTCTAAGTACAACCTGACCTATTGGTGATTTATGTGTATCAGAGATAGATTTATTTCGGGTGAAGGTAGGACTATCAGAGGTCCTCTTATACTTAACCCACACACAATTAACATTTTTATAGATAATGACACACTTAACCTAAGCCCAAAACTAAACAAAAAATACACAATAAAGACTAACACAAATGTATATAAAAACAAATAAAGTAAAATCCTAAACGTATACAGTTTTTTAAACCTTAAAAAATGAAGTAGCCTAATTTAATGATATTTATTAAAGTAAAATAATAACATTCACATTCATACATCATAAAATATAAATAACAAATTCCCTTTATACACACCTCAAGCAAAGATATAAGCGTAAGTTGTTAACATTCATGAAATGAAGTTTCAATGATTTTGCAAAATGAGCACGGCTATCAACAGTTTTCAGGGAATCTGGTGAATTTCACAAACGACATGCCGTTACAGTAAAACATCACAGTTCTGTGCTTCGGAATGATTAGCATTGGCGTCTTCTTTCTAGTGTAATTATATTTGAGGCAAAAACAAATTTATTTGCCCAGTTTGTTGGCATTCTAGTAGAGATATCAGACTGATATCAGACTATAGTGGTTGATTTGAAGAAAGTGTAAGGCGCAACTGTATCTCTTTTTTGGGGATTTACACCTTGAAGGAACAAATAGAACTCCTACAGGTCATGGTAAATTTTTTCAATTGATGGATAAAGGTAGCAAGATGAAATTTATCAGTTAGAAAACCGGTAACTCACACATATTCAAAGAAATTTTACTACAAAGTTTGATATCTGAAAATAAGTACTGTTTATAGTTATTATTTTGATTGTTGCCTAACGTCTTTCAAGACTGCGGATTGTATAACGCAGGTTAATCGAAAGCCAGTAACCAGTTTCGAACCTGAGATTGCAAATATAGCAGTCTGAGCTAACGTCTTACTATGTTTAGTTTACATTACTGTCTTGGATCATGAAAGGACATAAAACAATTTAAAGAATTTACAAAATAATTTAAAAAAACTTACTTAAAAACATTCCACCTCCAACAGTTCCTGAAAGAACTTGCGGCTAAGAATTAAGAAAGAAAAAGAAACAATTTGTATACTATACAGAAAAACTAAGTAGGATCCAAACAGAAAGTTATTGAAAATATGCTCTTGCTTCCTTTCACTGATATCCACCACAAGTGTTATAGTTTATTACTACCATGATTGTTGTTTTGTTTTCAAAGACGAACTGTCTGTCGGAACAATGGTTTTTTTCAGTTACTGCTCAGTAAGAGCTTACAAAAAACAGCCCAAGTTACCTGAACAGCAAGTAGAAAAGTTTTATTAAAAACATTTGAGTTTGAGTGAAATTATAACCACTACAGTAAAATGTAAGCCTGTTTTGACAGTTCGTGCCACTATAACTCCGCAACCAAATGGGAGTTATTTGGAGAATACTTCCCTTACAGTTCTAAAGATTTGTTATGTACAGACGTAAACGAACCGCAGCTTACAGTTGACAATATGGCCGTCTACTGCTTTTTCCTCCGACAAAGACAAACTCGTACCGCCCACTAGGTAGAGAATTTGATTTACTTTAGTACAACAGTAGAGCGCCGATTATCCGAAGCAATTATTGGTGCAGCGAGGTGTTCGGATAATCGAAAATTTTGGGAAAATTTTGTTGAGGATAGTGGGACGGGTGGGACGCAAATAAAGCGTGTATTGGACTAGAAATAATACTTTGATTTAAGTTCATGTATGATACGTGTTGTACATATTATAAAGTAGGGATTGCACAGTACATAAACTTTTTTTTGTTTACTGACTTGGATGTGATAAAAACAGTAGAAAATTAACCTAAAAGAAAAAGTCGAATATGTTTGTTTGCTTTAGTTTTGAGACTCGTTTTTTTTTGCCGCCGAGTCTCGTATGCGTTGCAAAGACAGCAGCTGCACAGCATCACATTCGCCTTGCTGTTCCAACCGTTTAGTAGCACTCTCGAAGCATTGGAAGGCTTCTTCATCATTAGCTTTTGTGTTCACTGTCCAGCACACAAGCAAACTTTGTGATAGATTCATTGTTCTTTTCCCATCACCAAACCTGAGCTAAGCTTTATCCACTTGCATCTTTTTTTTAATCGTTCTACAATTTTAAGTTTGTCAGAAAGACTAGGCACAACGCGTTTACGTTTTGCCGACATTGCTAGAAGTCGCACAGCGCAAAAAACAACAGCACGAACAGTTAAAATAACACTGACAGAAATGAGGTTAGGTGTACAGGTGGAATGGACCGGACCGATGCGTGCGCTCGTGTAATGTTGGCGTGGCGTGAATTTTATATCTTTTGGTTAACCGATGTTTCGGATGACCGGCTTTCGGATAATCGGCGCTCTACTGTGTATGTATTGCAAGTTATTTCGGTAATTATTGTTGTCGATTTTACGGATCGTCTCATGGTGAGACGACAGCACTACAGCGATGGATCGAATCCTCTCCCTACTATGTTTTAAGTTTATTTATTGAACATCTTTCCTCTCTATTATATAAAAAAGTTTGTCTACTTCTTCTTCTCATAATTATAATGTAATAAGAATAGATTAAATATGTGTATTGCATAGCGGAGATGTATTGCATAACTTCCGGGCGCACAAATTCATGAAGTCGAAAAAATAAAGTTGAACGGTGCTCCCCGGAGATCGCGAAGCGATCGGATGTAGGTGGGGGTTGGCGAGCGGAGCGATTAGGGGGCAAAGCTCCCTAGTTTAAATTAACTTTATTTAGTTTCTTTTGATGTACCAGTAGGTGATTACATCCACAATGGGGTTTAGCCGTAGTAACATTTTGTTAGAAATAATGAAAAACAAATAGTTGTAATTTCCATTTTACTAATTTTTGTTGCTTGTATATCCTTGTATTGATTTTATATTTACTTGTTTTTTCAGATTCTATCGTACATTATGCCTGTGTACAAGATTGCAGAAGATCATATTTTGTTCAAAATAAATGTTTGCTACTGCGTATGTTAAGCTAATCTCGCTTTGATTTTATGACTTTTTGTGATAATTTTGTTGGTAATTTGTAAAATAATTATATTTACTGTAGTGTCGTAAAATTAATAACATTTTTAATTACAGTGGGGAGGCGGTCCTCTGGCAGAGTTCCGATCAGTTCTCAAGATCGTAGTTCCTGACGAGATGAACGGTTCGATAATTACAAAAACATTGCCCGTACGGCCCAACATGACGACCAGAGACGTTTGTAAAATTATTGCTCACAAAGTCAGAATCACAAACCCTCAGGATTACGGACTTTACAAGCTCGTCGATGGAGAAGGTACGTGTTGTGTTTCGTGGTATTTGTTTTTCTAAATTGACTGAAAAGTATAGTGCAAAACTAATGTAGGCTAGTGGTGAGATTATGAATCAAATCGATCTTGATTGCCA
>JAGFPH010007097.1:6146-17823 GCA_018207615.1 Philaenus spumarius | reverse complement strand
GACCCTGGCGTTTGCATGGTGAAGCCAATGCAAAGAGATTATTGTGTTCTTTGATATTTTTACGGAAATTAGAACAGAGGCAGTTGGATCTAAGTAGAGTGGGGGGGGGGGGTATCGGTGACCTATACGTAATGTTAGACAGAGATCGAAATATACACCCACCATCCCCAATAATTGGAATAAAGGAACAACAAAAGAACAAAAATAATTTAAATTGACCAAAACTAAAACTGCGTAAACAGATTAAAAGGGTTAAAGATCTGTTAAAATGAAATTCATTACGAAGAAAAACTACTTCAAACTTTCGATTAATTAATAACAATAAAATTAATAAACGGTACCAGGAACTGGCACATACTTTCTCACAAACACGTTTAAATTATTAAACAGATTCATTGTGACTTCATAATTGTAGGTGGGGTAGGAGAGGTGATATTTAAGTAGGAGATTAACTAATAAATATTGTTATTATTAGTTAGAGAGAAAATTATTCGATCGGTTTCGAACAAATTTTTCACAAAACACGTCTATTAGGCATGTGTAGATGCACTAAAAAAGGTTTTAAAAATTTTTGAAAAACAACCCCCTTTTTGGCCAAACAACCCCCAAGAATCAGTTATTATAAGCTTAACAAGAATTTTTAGAAAGATACGGTTTTCTGCATATGGTAGGGTACATTAAGGACTACAAATAAGAAAAAATTGATCAAAATCGTTAGAACCGTATTTTATAAAAAAATAATAACTAGTTTTTTGGGGTTTTTTTGGCCAAAAAGTAGGTTGTTTTTCAAAAATGTTCAAAACCCTTTTTCGTGCATCTATATAGGCTTAATTGACATGTTTGGTGCAAATTTGTTCGAAATCTATCTAATAGTTTTCGCTCTAGCTTTGTATACATACAGACATACATACAGAAATTTTGTAAAAACCACTTTTTTGGACTCTGGGGGTCCCAAAACGGATATTTCCACAAAAATCTCAACATCGATTTTTTTTGCGATCACTATACTTTCTCTATACTATAGTATACTGAGAAAGTAAAAGTAACAGCAAATAAAACATTAATTTATAAAAATCGCAAAACAAAACAAATAGAAAATAGTTCGACCACGCAGCTGAACCGCTGACGTGAGTTGAGCAAATATCAAAAATTAAGTTTACAGGCCTATTTTTTAGGGTTTCAACCAACAATTTGCGTAATAGGTATATTCACGACGGTGCTGAATAGCTGCAAAATGATTCCCACGCCATTCCGCATATTGGGAGTATCTTCAATACACAAAGCATTGCGTGCTTCACACTCCAACCCCACGGTAGAATCCACCACATTGCTTTGAACCGGGTACTTCTATGGTATTTTACGTTTTGATCGATTTTGGGGGAACCAAGGTCACGTAAAATAACAAAATGTGCAGAATAACATCCTACATTTATGAAACTCAAAAAAAATTAATTCACGAAGGAAAAATCTCAAAAAATTGTTACTTCTGGTCAAAAAACGTGCTTCCGATTGTTGGATTTTTTTAGCTAACTATTTTAGCTCACTTTTAAATCGGTTATTAGCAAATTTCCATAGGAAAAATGAGCTATTGCAGTTGCCCTTATTGTAAGACCCTTGGTGGGGAGTAGCAAACGAGCACCGATCATGGTCCCCAGAACACGTTTTGGGATGTCATTAAAAATGATATACATATATGTATATACGAGTATGTCTTCGCTCTCTAGCGGCCGCATTTTAAATCTGTTTTGGTTCAAATTTGGTACACATGTTGGCTGTCTACGTCGCTCGGACGAGTTCGTTTGCAAAAAAAAAAATCCACCAACCGGAAGCACGTTTTTTGACCAGAAGTAACTATTTTTGGAGATTTTTCCTACGAGAATTAATTTTTTAGAGTTTTTTCTAGAAATATAAATATTGCAGCTAAAATTTCCAAGCAAAATCAACGGTGTTGGTTTTGTCATTTTTTAATAAAAATTTGACGGAATTTGTTTTATAGCATTTCAGTACCTTTAACGCCACTGTTTATTTATTCAAAATTATTGCCATCAGCAGCAAATTACAATTATTTTATATAAATAGCTAACATCTCAATCGTTAGAGAAAGCTGGAGGAGAGAGAGGAGACGGTGAATATTACAGAGCTTGCTTTAAACTTGCCTTGAATAAGCTAATCGCAGAGGTTAAATCCCTGCCTAAGATAGGGACTGTTTTACTACCGTACAGTAATGGCACCTTTTACAGCCACTGTCGCTGGATTATACCTTTTGTTAATCCTTTATACACTGCTTGTACGACAATAAAGTACAGAACTAAGGGAATTCATTGTATTCTTTTATTTACACTTTCAGATTTATTTGCGTCAGTTAATTACCTCTGATTACGCATTTCTGTTTAGTTTTATGTTCTTGTTTATTTTCCTTTTCATTTTGTTTGTAATTCTTTTGGTTTTGTTTTATTCATGATCTTGATTTACTTTTGTTTTTTTATTTAAATTTTAAATTTGTTTGTTTGTTTTCCTATGGGTTTTGATTGTTTTATTTTGTTATTTGTTCATTTTGCTTCTACTTTGTTTTGTACTTATTACTTTTATTGTTCTTTTGGGTTTTGGTTTGTTGTTTTTCTCATTTTTATTTGTTTTTCTTATGACGTTTGGCTTTGTTAATTGTTTTTCTTTTTGCTTTTATCCTTCTTGGTTGTTGCTAATATTTTAGTTCTTGGTTGTTTGTTGTTCTGATTTTCCTTTCGTTTTTCTTACTTTTGGTTTTTTAATTTCTTCTTGTTATTTTTATTTGGTTCTTGTTAGTTTTCTTCGTTATTTTAGTTTTGGTTGTTGCTCTTACTTTCTTTTTGTTTTTCGTATTATGTTTGCTCTTGTTAGTTGAAAACTACTTGATTTTTACCTTTACTTTGCTTTTATCTTATTTTTCTGTTTTATTTTTGCTTGTTTGTTGCTCGTATTTTCCTTTAGTTTTTCTTATTACCTTTAGTTTGGTTTTGTTAATTAACTGTTTTTGTTCTTCAAATTACTTCCTTCATTTTGCTTTTATCTTTTTTCATTCTTGCTTTTTTCTTTTGTTTGTTATTGTTTCTTTTCATTTGGCTTTGTAGTTGGTTCCTTTTTGAAGTGAAAACTTCTTTAGGCACGTTGTGCACCCCGTAAGAAAGCATTTGCGGGTGAGGAAAAAAGTATGAAATCGCGACACCACCACAGCCACCGCGAGTATATGTATATACTGTGGTATATACATTTGCGGGAGAGGAAAAATGTATGAGATCGCGACACCGCCACCGCCACCGAGAGTATATGTATTAAATATTATATTTATTGGTTATTTTTAACTACTAATTGTCTTGAAACAATTTAAACAAGATTATGCCTACTTAAGTTTTAAGTGATATTTCAATGCAAACAATTAATAATCTACGTTATTTATAATTTAATACACAAATAACTACAAATATTATTCCAGAAACATAATATAATAATTAATTTTTTTTCAAAACTTGCTAACCTAAATAAATATCTGTCAAGTAGTCAAGTGTACTAGCAAATATAATCAGCTGTTTAGTGCAGGTAATTTTTGTTATTTTAGAATACAGGGCACACATTTTAAATTTTTTTATCACTATTATTTTTGTCATTTCATTTTTTCATGTAAAATAGAACATAACTGTTACTTATTGATAAATAACTAAAAATATTTTTAAAATAAGACCTCGTAAAAAAATTTCTCAGCAATGCCAAAATTGAGCGATCCAAGCTAAAGGAGTTTTCACTTCTACCGGCAGTCCCCCGACTGCATGTTTTTTTTTGTAGTTTTTCTTCTTCATTTTATTTTAATTTAGTATGTGTTTTCTCTTTCTCCTTCGTTTTTATTATTTTCCTTTTTATTTCATACATTAGATCTAGTATCATCACCAACATTATAAGATTATTGACTGGCAATTTTGATTGATCCTATATAGATATTACTTGCGTTATACAGTTTAAGTGGTTAACCAGTTTCGTTTTCCATTTCTTTCGTGGTTGCTGAATCCCATTACAAATTTAATTAACTGTCAACTAGAAGCGTTGTGGTTCAGTGGAATGTTACTGCGTAAATCTGTTATCTTTGCCCGTTGTGTTTGTAACCACCAGTAGCCATTAGAAAACATAATAATTCGACCACGCAGCTGGACCGCTGACGTGAGTTGAGCAAATTTCCAAAATTAAGTTTATATGCCTATGTTTTAGGGTTTCAACCAACAATTTGGGAAATAGGTCTACTCACGAAGGAGTTGAACAGCTGTCTGTGTGTACGCAATATATTAGTAGAATTAGTTTACGCCTAGTGGCCTCGCGAGTTTGCACCACTTGGCTTCGAACCGGGTACTTTTATGGTATTTTACGTTTTGGTCGATTTTGGGGGAACCAAGCGAGCTATAAGGTTGCGTAAAAAACAAAATGTGCAGAATAACATCCTACATTTACATTTTCAGAAAAAACTCTAAAAAATTTCATTCTCCTAGTCGAAATCTCAAAAAATAGTTACTTCCGGTCAAAAAACGTACTTCCGGTTGTTGGATTTTTTTTGGCTAACGAACTCGTCCGAGCCACACAGACTACCAACACGTGTACCAAATTTGGACCAAATCGGACTTAAAATGCGGCCGCTAGAGTGCGAACACATATATACATATACAGTATATGCATTTTTTTGACACCTCAAAACGTGTTCTGGGGACCATGATCGGTGCTCATTTGCTACTCCCGACCTTGGGTCTCACCATAAGGGCCACTGCAATTGCTCATTTTTCCTTTGGAATTTCGCTAATAATTGATCAGGCTAACTACTGTCGAACTACAGCAAACTTATTAACTAGCGTAATTCATCATGACGATATTTTAAGTGATAGCCTATTTTAAAACAAACTCATTAACTGCATTCAATTTTAGGCCTATCACAATGATTCTCTTTCAGTACAAAATTACGAAATGTTACTGTTTGCCCAACCAATAGAGATTTTTGTAAATGTTATTGAATTTAACAGAAAACGACACCCACAGTGACATTAAGGGTAGCACCTATGTATGTAAAATACAAAAACTATCAGGCAATGAGCTTTTGCGCATTTTTTATAAACAAAAATAACAATAAATTAGCACGTTTTTAGGTTTTTCGTTGATATTATAAAACGTTTTGAATGGATCACGATGCTTCCAGTAGAACATTTGAAGAGAATTAAAAAACCTACAAAATGGACCATTTTCCACCGAGAAAAGTAGGAAAAACGCTTAAAAATTACAATTTTTCCAAAAATCATATCTGTGTTAATTAAAAATATTATAGCCGGCGTTGGAAGTTGTGGTGCACTATTATATTTCGACACGGAGGCAGCTATTCAGCGCCTTAGTGACCAATTTTCCAAATATTGCTTGAAACCCTAAAACAACATATAAACTTAGTTTTTGGAAATTCGCCCAACTCACGTCAACGGTTGAGCTGTGTGTTCAAATTATTTATCATATCAGGACATAAGATAAGAAGTTCCTTGTTATCGTTTTGTGATCAGGTAAACTTATCTCATGTTGGCTTGAATTATTGTTAGCGTAGTGCGATAACCTATATTTATAAACATCTGGTGTGCACATCACACAACTTTCCTTACCAAAATAGATGCTGTATCAATTACCAAATTTTTCGAGCGAGAGATTGATGATACCATTTTCGAGTTAATAGGAGTATCCGTTTCGAAGAAAGCGGTACTAACTTCAAAACGGTTAATCCCACTTACCTGATTTTGGTCTCAATCGATTTCTCACCCCCAAAAATGTCAAGGTCGATACCAAACACGGCTAGTTTAAAAAAAGTCATTTTTGCCCCCAAAAAGGGCGTTTTTGGGGTCAATTTTTGAAAAAATGGAAAAAGTTGAGTGGGGTATCTTTTTTGACATTCTTTTGGACGCTGAATCGAATGAGACCATTTTCAAGTCGATAGGACCAGCCATTTCGGAGATACAAACAAAATAACTTGCGTTTTTGTAATAACTTTTTTCAAAGAATTTTTAAGGGTATATAGCGTACATAGCATGTTAAGGGGGTCTGAGTAGAGTATGTTAGCAAAGTTTAATCAAAATCGTTAGAGGGGTTTTGGAGTAAATACCAAAAATGTGCTAAAAACTGGTCCCACGGTAAGACACCACCTCCGATTTGCTTCAAATTTACATGGGTTTAATTGTTTACGTGTTTGAAGATATCCTGTAAATTTCAGTTCGATCCGTCCAGCCGTTTGCCCTGTGCACTCCGGACACACACACACACAGACACACAGACACACAGACAGACCAATCGACAAAAATGCATTTTTTGGACTCAGGGGGCCTTGAAACGTAAAGATATTATGAAAACTCGACATCGAATTTTTGGGTCGATCGCAATACTTACCTAGTATAGGGTAAGGAATGTAAAAACTAGTGGACCCGGCAATGCTTCGCTATTGCTATTGCTTGATTTACCTAACCTAAAATTATATTCAGTTTTTGATACAAATCAGTTTTTGATCCAAATCAGTTGTTGATCAAAATCAGCTGTTGATCAAAATCAGCTGTTTTAAGCTTTTCATACGAACAGCTGTTTTTTGTGCCCCTGATAAAATCAAAAGAAATCTTTCTTCTTCTTCCTTAAGATTGACCTTCCATAAGATTAACATTGAAACTTTGAGGGCCACTGGGGCGTATCCCTGAGGACCGATGTAAATTATAATGGGATTCTGCTAATATACAGGACACTACCTTTCTAACGGTATGCGCGAATTTCTCCTACGATGCACACAAGCTGAGAAAAAAGGACGATAAGTTTTGTCCTTGCCTATTAATACAGTATATAGATTTAAAAAGTAATTTACAAAATGAAATTGTTGAGCTTACCGAGCGAATGCTCAAGCTGATTTCTTACCACAGAAACTGATGCTTTGTAAAGAGCTTTCACGCCATATATGTGTAAATTAAAAAATTTTGAGATGCTGGTGATAGAAGGCGTACAGTCCTTAGGAGTTGAGATTACTCCTTGTTAGACAGGTTTAAAATAATCGTCCTCACAGATCTAGAACAGATGCTATCCAGCCGGTTCTGGGTCACGAGTGGATTCAGTGTATCTGTGCTTTTGTTTCGGATTACCCCGTGTAAGACGGACATCCTTTCTAGCGTTACATTGCGCATTATTCAGGATCCACTGAATCTGCTCTCCATGATCAATAAGGTTCCCAGTCCAGCGAGCATTTTATTCGGTGGAAGTTGTAATACAAATTGTATTTTTGTTCTGTGTGTTTTATTGTTTTATTTTTTTTAAATAAATAACTAGGGGAAACACCTGCGTGATCCGCACGCCAACACCGTTGGAACCTTCTTTACACATAATAATGTTATGTTTTCTTTATAATAAAGGTGTAGGTAAATAACCCCAAAGCTAAGATGTTAAATCAAATTATTTAGTATATTAATTTTCATAACAGCAGTTATAATAAAGGTTAAAAGAACCAGCAAGGCTCAAGCCTACACTTTAATAAAAACCTAACCTGAAAGTTAGAAATACAAATAATTGCTTCAAAGTTTGGAATCAGCTGTCAATGGAAATGTTGGAGCAGACAGCTGTTTTATCTGTTATTTTATTCAATTGGTTGCTATGGTAATAAGTGTAAATACATGTGTTGGTTCATCAGTCTAGGCCTAACTTAAAAATTTACAAATATTGAAATAAAAAAAAAGTTTTTATCAAAATGAATTATAGCCTATGTTACTCAGGGATAGTGTCGCTTTTTTACTTTCTCCACCCTATACGTAGTATATGGAGAAAGTATTGTATTCGTCCAAATTTTCGAATTTTAATTTTTAGTGGAACTATCTGTTTTGGTGCTCCTTGAACCCCCAAAAAATGTTTAGTGGAATTATGTGTGTTGGTCCTCCCTGAACCCAAAAATATTTTTAGTGGAATTATTTGTTTTGGTGCTCCCTGAACCCAAAAAAGTGTTTTTTTGGTGATGTCTGTCCCTGTGTCTGTGTGTCTGTAAGGATGTGTACAGAGCTGGAGACCATACCAACGGTGCGATTTTGATGAAATTTGGTATGTAGGTGTAGTTCTGGAATATCTCCAAGATTTTTTTCATTTTTTCAAATTTTTATTTTTAAGGGGTTTTACCCCCCAAAAATGGCCAAAAAACGAGAAAAATCCAAATTTTAAAAACGGCTCTAACGATTTTGATGCAATTAGGCTTATTTGTAGCACTTAATGTACCCTACCATATGCAAAACACCACATCTTTCTAAAAATTCTCAAACAATGAAACACAAGCAAGCTTATCACGAGAACAAACGACTCTTGTTAGTGAATTATTCTAACGACTCTCAAAAGTCACAAAACTAAACATCACAATGTCAACGTCAAAGCGACAAGCCACTTTTTAGTTTTTGACAGTTCGCGAGAGGTAGCATGAACCGGGCAACCTGCTAAATCGCCGCGCCGTGCCGCCGGTGTTCAGGTACCTAAGTTTAAATGTTTTCCTCTTTTTGGGCGCCTTTTGAACTTGTATTTGTGACGGCGTTTGTCAGTGTACAGCCATTGTTTGTATGTATTCCGTGTTGTGCTCTCATTTGTGATATTTGAAAAAAATTAATTAATCGTGAAATTAAATGAGTTATTTTGAAAATTATAAAATTAAATTCTTTGTTTCGGTGCATTTGTAAATAGTAGTAACATAGAAAACGCTTTTACCAAATAATAATAACTGATTTTTGGGGGTTTTGGGCCAAAAAGGGGGTTGTTTTTCAAAAAATTTCAAAACTTTTTTTCGTGCATCTATACAGGCCTAATTGACTTGTCTGGTGCAATTTTGTCCGAAATCGATCGAATTGTTTAAAAATAATAATAATAATATAATATAGATGTTTGTTACATGCATCTAATATTGTCCATGGTATGTCCTACTTATGCAATTCTAAATAACCACCTCCTATGCTACTCTTGGAAAGGTATAAAGTTTCAACTGGGAGAAAGTATGTGGTAGTTATCTGGTACCGTTTATTATTAGTAAAACTATTTTTGCAATCGGTTCAGCAGTTCCCCCTACATACAAACAAACAAACAAATTTTACCTCTTTGTAATATTAGTATAGATTATTATGTATTGTTCTCATCCTTTATATTGTTTGTATGTTTATCTACATAATAAAAATGAATTGCTGTTTCTTTGAAATCGCATCAATTGAGAACTGCTGGACCAATTTGGCAATTTTTTGTTTTAAAATGTTCGTAATAGTCCAAACTAGGTTTTTATATAAAGAAAAATTTGAAAAGTTTCCCGAAAAAGTTTCAAATTTGGAAAAAAACTAAACAGCCTCTTTTGTATGGACTCAAGACCATAGCGCTCAAAAACAGCTGTTCGTATAAAATGCTTAGTAACACATGTTTGTTTACATTCATTACCATAGCAACTTTAGCAAATTTATAATCAGTTTATTATTCTTCAAAACCAATAGCTTTTTAGATTAGATTGACAAATTAAAAGCAAACACAAACAAAAATCAATAAAACATGCTTAGGCCTACTATATTATAATTCAATTTAAACATCGGTTGTTACATATTATTATAAATAACACAACTGTTATGGATCAAAAACTGAACATAATTTTAGGTTAGGCCTACAATGAACCAAAACACTTTTATTTGTAACCAATTTCTCTAATTTATAATCGGGTTATTATTCTTCAAAAACCAAAACAGCTTTTTTAGGTTAGATTGCCAAACAACACAAACAAAAATCAACGAAAAATGCTTACTGTATTATAATTCAATTCAAACATCGGTTGTTACATATCTATTTACTTACATATATGCTGTTTAAAATATTGTTTATATAAATTGTTGACATAAACACCATTTGCAATTCAATAACTTAAGTCAAAAGAATGAAATTTGATAACTACCCTTAAAATTAAATAAAGCAATAGCGAAGCATTGCCGGGTCCACTAGTTTATAATATATTAGACTATTAGAAGGATTTTTTGGCTAACGAACTAGTCCGACCGACAAAGAAAACCAACGTCTGTACCAAATTTGGACCAAAACGTAGGTACAATTCGTCCGTTAGAGTGCGAATACATAATATTGGGTACTTATGCTGTTATTATCTTGAACTTAACTATTATCCTTCGTTCGACTGTTTTGACTTCCGATAAGGAATAGAAAGGGCTACAAAAGAGGGGTCTTAAAATTGTTTTTAAAATGTACAGTTTTTAGATAAATCAGGTTTGATATTTTCAATCAGCCGCCATTTTGAAACAAGTAATTGCTTATAAACGTTTATTTTCGTTAAATAGATATTTGTTAGGTTAAACTTCATGCCAAGTTTGAACTCAATCGTTCTAACCATTCTTTAGATAAAAATGATTTAATGAAAAAAAAAAATACGGCTAGGGTGAAACAAAGCGTTTCCGGATACATATTGCATAGAATTTTTTTCTCATTCTTGTCTGTTGAATCATATCCTAGTACTAGAATATTGCATTACGAAACAACCCCAACCCCCTCCCTCCTCACCGCCACAGAGTCATACGATCAGTGTCGCATATTTCGGCCTAACTTTATATTCATAGCAGCTAAACTACGCACACTTTGTGAAATGTAAATTTCTTCTTCAGGCAATGATTTCCGTTGCAGTAATTGCCAAGACCTGTCTCCAGTCCAACCCTACCTGGATGTACGACAACAAGGATCTGATAGGCAAACTGAAGCTGAGCGACCTCTTCTGGCCGGGGACGCACAACTCTGGAGCGTATGTGGTCAAAGAAAACCCCTACTCGGAGAATAGATACCAGGAGTACGTCTACACGCAGGTATTTATGTTGAGTGGTTTGTTTTTAAATTTTCAGTTTAGAATATTATGGGTCGGCAGACCCAGCCACCGTCTTGAATTTCAACTCGCACAAGAGCAATGTTAAACGCTTGACAAGATCACTGGAGTACAGATACCGGCACGAATGCACTTGAGCAAACCGCTACTAACCTGACTAAAAACATCAGTACCCGGTACGTCTCTGTTTAACACGTTCACGTGTGAGCTTGACACTGAACACTATGAGAAGTGGCCGACGCACAGTGCATTGCACGCCAACAATATTGGGAGTATTTTCAATAAAAAAGTGCATTGCGTGCTTTGCACGCCAACCCCCGTATTGGGAGTATATTCAATACACATTGCATTGCGTGCTTCGCACGCCAACTCCCGTATTATGAGTATTTTCAATATACAGAGCATTGTGTACTTCGCACGCCAATTTTAAGCCTAATGGACTTACCTTTTAATGGACTGTCCGTTTAAAAATATTAGTGACTATTACGTAGAAAGGTTCAAAAATAAAAAATAATGTAATTTGTACTCATTTAGGCTATAAATATAAAAAATAAAGGCAGCTCCTAGCATAGGAAATACGAAATTTGCTTAGCAGTGAACGTGTTAAGGGTGAGGTTGAAGGATGAGTCACATTAGAAAGCGGTGTGGGAAAATGTTTTTTTTCTCCAAGTGCCAGGATTTACGCCGATATCACTGTAACAACTGATTTTTGGGTTTTTTTTGCCATAAAGGGGGTTGTTTTTCAAAATCTTTTTGTCGTACATCTATACAGGCCAAATTGACGTGTTTGGT
>JAGFPH010007096.1:56727-69413 GCA_018207615.1 Philaenus spumarius | reverse complement strand
ATGTCAATGAATCAGTGTTACCGTCTAGCTTTATATAAGTAGATGTTTGTTTTACGTTTGAAATCAGCTGATATTGGAAATATTATAGGAAACAGCTGACAACTGTTACTATAGTCAATAAACTTATGTAATGACGCTTACATTTTTTGTTGTTTTTATGTTCAATATATACTGATGTTTTTCAAAATGTATATAAGAACACGCCTGTATTCGAATGGAACGTTGTGTCAAAATATCATAGTAATTGGTGAAGAACTTTCGGAGGTTAGCGATTTTGAACAAACGCACATTTACATTTATATTTATAAAGGTAGGTCCTTTAATTCCGTCTATAGGTAAAATATTAAAAATTAATGGCCTACTAGCAAAAACTTCAGAGTAAAGTTTAAAAAAAAAGGTTAAAATAAAATAGTTTAAGTCCCGAAAAGAGTGTGATTACAGACTGGTGCGCATTTTTGTTGAGGTATAAATACAGGTGAAACAAGACTCTTGGCTTATATTGTAATTTTTTCTGCAGGAAGAACACAATTAATTAGAAAAAAACTTAGAATATTTTAAATTTTTGACAGTTTTCAGTGTAATATATCATTTTAAGCAAAAATCACTTCCTTAATGTTGAATGGAAATACTTGAAGAACAGTCTCACCCAAACTGAACCTATGCAAATGAAGCAATTTGTATGTAATGTTCAAAAACATCTTCCATATTCTACTCTAGGGCGGGCGCACAATGCCTGTCTACCCATCACCTTATACAGAGTATTACTCCTTCCCATTATTACCTGTTCTCATTAGTTCAATGTCCATTTCCTCCTGCAGCAAGAAGCAACAAATGCATCGATGTTTCCTCCTCTCCGCAATGGTCGTAGTTGGAAGTCCCTTCTGTCCAAAAAGTATATTCAATTATCCATCTACGGATCAGTTCCATTGTCACTGAAACATTATTCAAATTTCTCAACTTAAACCTGGAGTAAAAATGGCATCATAAGTCTAGTCTAAATTTCTTGAAGTAATACCTATTCTAAACTTTAAAATTATAAACACTATTTACTTTCTCTAATATTTTTACAAAATAACCACGAGTTGCATTTTGAAATGGTTAGTGTATAGTTACAGCCGTATATAATCCACCAGGGGCTCCGCACCTGCCAATTGTAGGCCTGACCTAAAATTATTTTAAGTTTTTAATCCAAATGTTTTATTTGTAATATCTAACAACAGGTGATTCAATTGAATTATAATACACTAGGAAAGACCCTGCGTGCTCCGCACGCCAACCCATTAAGGAACTTTCTAAAAACCTATGTTACGTTTTATTTATAATAAAGGTGTACGATTAATAATAAACTCAAAACTAAGATGTTAAATGTTCAAATTAAATTATTTCCTATAACAGCAGTTATAATAAAGGTTCAAAGAACCAGCAAGGCTCAGGTCTACACTTTCAAACCTTAATCTAGAAGCTAGAAATACAAAAATAATTGCTTCAAAGTTTGAAATATTGGAGGCAAACACCTATTTTGTCTGTTATTTTAATCAATTGGTTGCTATGGTAATAAATGTAAAAGCATATGTTTTTTTTATCTGTCTAGGCCTAAGCTAAGAATTTATTTGACTAAATTTACAAATATTGAAATGAAAAAGGCTTTTATCAAAATTAATTCTAGCCTATGTTACTCAGGGATAGTGCAGCTTATCACATATATTATTTCTCAAGGCCATTTTTTTGTCGGTACGCCATAACTTCATTAATACATCATCAAATTACATGAATGAGGCATCCTTTAAAAGCTTTCCTTAACCGCTACACCGGAAAAATATACAAAATACAATTATACAAAAAAAGAAAAAAAAGAAATAAAGAATCATCCGAAAGTAACAGTGATGGAAGATCAAATAAGTTGTAGGGATATTTTCCTGGCGTTGGCAACACTGATGATAACAATACCCAGCTGGAGAGCTGCCGTTACGCCACTACATTGCTATTTTTAATTAACTGTATATTTAGCATAGTATAGTATAGTGAACTTTAATTAAGTGGGATTTAAGTAAGTTAGAATGCGAATGGTTCGCTCGGGTCAGCTAGTTATTAGTAAAACTATTTTTTCAATCGGTTCAGTAAGTTCAAGAGATTACCCATAACATACAAACAAACAAAACAAAAAAACAAACTTTACCTCTTTATAATGTTATTAGGGGAGACCCCTGAGTGGTCCGCACGCCAACCCCCAATGGAACCTTCTAAAAACATATATTATGTTTGATTTATAATTAAGTTGTAGGATTAATAATAACCTCAAAACTAAGATAGTAAATCATGTTAAATGTTCAAATTACATTATTTGTTATATTTTATAATAGCAGTTATAATAATGGTTAAAAGAACCATCAAGGCTCAGGTCTACACTTTAAAACAATGACCTAAAAGCTAGAAATACAAAAATAGTTGCTTCAAATTTTGAAATCAGCTGTTAATGGAAATATTGGAGCAAACAGCTATATTATCTGTTATTTTATTCAATTGGTTGCTATGGTAATAAATGTAAATACATGTGTGTCGGTTTATTATTCTAGGCCTAACCTAAAAACTTTTTCCGACTAAATATTGAAATAAAAAAAAAAAAAATTATCGAAATGAATTATAGCCTATGGGACTCAGGGATAGTGTATCTTTTTATTAGTAAAACTATTTTTTCAATCGGTTCAGTAGTGCCAGAGATTACCCTCTACATACAAAGAAAGAAAGAAAGAAACAAACTTTAGCTCTTTATAATATTAGTATAGACTAGAGGGCTCCTCCCCCTTCTCGTATCCCTCCCCAACGCCCGCGGTGAAAAATAAGTGCCAAATTTTCAATTCTCTAGCTTAAGGAAAGTATGACAATAAACCTCGGATGAGAAGGACCCCAAGGTAAAATCCACCACGTGGCTTTGAACCGGGTACTTTTGTGATATTTTACGTATTGATCGATTTTGGGGGAACCAAACGAGCTATAAGAACGCGTAAAAAATCAAAATATGCAGAATAACATCCTACATTTATATTTGTAGAAAAAACTCGAAAACAAATTAATTCTCGTAGGAAAAATCTAAAAAAATATTTACTTCCGGTCAAAAAACGTGTTTGCGATTGTTGGATTTTTTTGGCTAACGAACCCGTCCGAGCCACGTAGACAACCAACATGAGTGCCAAATTTGAACCAAATCGGACTTAAAATGCGGCCGCTGGGGTGTGAACACATTATACATTAATATATACATACAAATATGATTTTTAATGACACCTCTAAAGGTGTTCTGGGGACCATGATCGGTGCTCATTTGGTACTCCCGACCGTGGCTATTACCATAAGGGCCACTGCAATAGCTCATTTTTCCTATGAAAATTTGCTAAAAATGGAAAAAATAGACTGAAGTTCTAACTCGTAGGAGGCCTTACTGAATCTAGCCCCAGTATATTTCAAGCAAAGTAACCCAACTAATTATAAACAATAACCTTTATCGCTATTGGACCTAAATAGACAAATAAACATGCTTGAAAAGCCGGAACAGTAAACAAGATAAGGTAAGATAAGGCAATTGGCTGGGTTATACATCGACGAAAGTAAATCTCCCGTAGCGTGTGATGGACCTTCAGCAAGCGACATTAAAGATAACGATTTTTAAAGTAAGTTACTAATACGTATTTCTTTTTCCGTGCTTTGAATTATGTTAATTAAACGTTAGAATACATAAATAGTATATAACATAACTCAATATGGGAACTTCTGCTTGAAACGTACTAGGATTAGGCACTATAAGTTAGAACTATATATACTGTATATATTAGTTAGGCTACATATATATTTAAATATTTAAGGTTAAATTATTTTTCATGATTAAAAAATCATGTTAATACATTGTTAGAATACATAAATACCAAACATAACTCAATATGGGAAGATTTGGTTCTGACAAAGTAATAGTAAACAATTACCTAGTTTTTAGCCAGTAAGTCGGTTATCTTTTAATTTACAGAAATACAATTATATCCCGTTATGTTTGTCCTTAAAAAGGAATTTTTGTGTTTCTGGAAATTTCTTTGTAAAGTTAGCGGTTTTACATAAACATTTTTAACGGCCGCCATTTTGAAAATATATGTGAAAAGGTTTTTGTTTTCGTACGTAGATAAAAGATGTCATACCAAACATGTATCGAAAATTTGCATACAATATAATTCCTACATCCAACGATATTAAGTATTTTGTGAAAAGAAACAAAATGGTGGACAATTGGAAATTAAAGCATTTTCGAACTTATGTTCATATGAAGCTATTTATTTATTTTCACAACTAGAACACGTTCTGAAAGTTTTTAAGTTTCTTCCTGAATCACCCTGTTTAGATTTAGTTGCTGGCAGTGAATTGTAATTATACAAGGTAATATATCAAAGCACAAGAGACGTCTAAAGATATCACCTTTGCACGCGAACCAACGTTCCATTATAAAGTTTAAGAATAACTCTGCCAGGGTGTGAAGTGGACTTTATTATGTTATTAAGGTTCTTTTAATTTCAGTTATTTCCCAACACACGCAAGTAGTTACAAACTAACCACAAAGCATTTTTATTGACGTCAAGTCGTGAATATCCGATACATTTTACTTAAAGCTGATTTGTTCATGTTTTATATAAATGTTTTTTTTTTTTAGTTTAGTAGTTTAGTTACAGGAGTATTTGGAACGAGTGTAATTTATTTGAAATGTGTTGTGCATTATGTCGTACAAGTAAGCCCCGTGAAAAATCACAGGCTGATTAATTAGATACACATCAGAAATACCGGATTTAAAAAACAAACTATTAAAAAACACCTAGGCCTACCTAACTATGCTGACGGGGACTTTGAACTCGGTAAATGTGTACAATAATAAGGATTATAAAACTGTAGGCCTATTTGTTAAACGTTTTTATTTACATTCGTTATTAGCGAATTTTCATAGGAAGAATGACCAAAGGTTGGGAGTAGCAAATTAGCACCGATCATGGTCCCCAGAACACGTTTGGGGTGCCATTAAAAATCATATACAGTATATATATATATATAAGTTATGGTTTGGTTTCGAGGATGTGTCTTTTTAAAAAAACACTTTTTATTAATTAAACAAGATTTTAATATACTTTTAAAACTTATTAATTAAACCAAGTACATTTGATGTGCACTGAGTGCAACCTCGACTAACACTAGCTAGGTAACGCTCTTGCGTGGAAACAATGAGAATGCTTACTTTGCTAAAACTATAATATTCTACGAACTACAGTACTACTTAAGCTAAAATCCTCTACATAACTCCTCCATCCCTAAACAAAACTTCCGGGGGTGGTTGTGCTGCAGCCATCCTCGGGGTTGTCCTGGGAAACTTGTTGAGCAGTATGTATAGAAGTCCTCCAATCATAACTCCATATAGTGCAATGGTCGAAACACTGATATTTTTGGTTACCGCCATCTGTTTATCAATTCTGGAAATAGTATTAATATTAATTTTATCAAGTTCTAATTTTCTAATGTTTACCGAAAACTCTGGCTCTTGATCTTCTTGTAGATTCAGTTCTGGAACTTCCAGGAGCTTTGGATGTCCTCCTTTAGTTCTGGACATATGGAAGAGCTTTTTATTATTATATACAATTGTATTATTGTTAGGTTTTATCAGAAATATACCTTGAAGGGTTATTATATTAGTTTCTTCTTGGTTAACTAATTTTAAAGTTTCTTTATTACGGAAAGTTGCTAAATATTGGTTAAGTTCGGGGATCCAATCAATAAAATTATCGGTAATTTCCAGGGCTATATATTTACACATGTCTGCTTTATTGTCTTTGACTATAGTTGTTTCACAGTCCGTTGTCTCGTGTGATATTTGGTCGAATGAGCAAAAGTATTTGGAATCGATCTTATGGTTACAATTACTGTCTAAGCCTAGTGTCACAGAGCTAGAGACTAACATATAATTAACAGTGGGTATTACAGTAACATATTTTTTATCATAAATAGTTGGTACAGAACGTAATTGGTAAATATTAAAATCAGACTTTTCGACAATTGGTAAATTGAGAAAATATACAATGTTCTCTACATCTAGTTTACAACTTACTTCTATTAGACTTTCTAGTTCCCACATGTTTTCCGGATTCGGCTCAATTGGTAATCGCTTGTCATAATATGTTTCTATTTTCTTTATTTCCAAATACAATTCTTTAATTGAAATGACACTTGGATGAAGTACACCAAGTTTACAAAATGTCAAAGAATTTTCCAAATCAATTACTACTTGCAATAACATGTTATATAAAATATTCAATTGATTAAGTATATTTTTAAGTTTTTCTAAAGCTACAAAATCATTTAGATTATTATTTACATCAATAATTTTAGATTTTAATTCAATAATGTTCTGTTCAATAATATTAAATGTTTTATTATATTCTATAATTATATTTTCACTGAAAGAGTATTGATGTTCTAATTGATTGGTTATGTCTCTTTGGCTACTACTAATTTGTTCCAATATATTATCATACCTTTTGCCATCGTAGGCATCTAGATTACCTGTGATTACTTTTAACACAGACCCTAGACCATCTATTATTCCCCTTCTATTTCTTACATTATTAGTATTTTCTAACAAAACAATTTCTAACTTTTCTTTAACAATATCCCTAGTATGATTGATGAATTTAAAATAACTTACAATATCTCTAATTCTATTTCCATTGTCTGTCACAAATTCTACTTTTCCAGTTAGGCTGGCATTACAGTTTTTACAATTGTTTGTAAAATGGTTTAGTACATTATTATAATAGTTTTCAACATGACTTACTTGTAAAACAAAATCTCTTAAATTAAAATAATGAACAAACGTATGATAAGACGACTTCAGTTTAGCAAGTCCTAAATCAATAGGAATTATTCCTAAGTTGGTGGAGATGTCTTTGATCTCTGCTGTGTGGGTTGCCGCTCGTTCAAGGAACAGGAGGTACCTGGAACAGGATTTAGATTTGGGTTATTGCTTATTTTCCGTGGTCTCTTAATTTTTGATAGGTGAATTTTTTGTTTGGTGTTGTGATGCCTGGGTTTAATTTCGGCAGTTTTCCTTTCCCTATTTATGGAAGATATTTCCTCTTTGTTGTATTTATTTTTTACTTTATTTTGTTTTTGTAATGTTTTTACGTAAACGTCCTTGGGCACTTCCGGTAATGGCTCTTTATTTAAATTTCTTTTAGTTAGTATATCTTCTTTAGTTTTTTGATTGCGTATTTGAATTTGTTCATATAGCTTCCTTATTTTTTCTTTGTGACCTATCACGTAATCATTAATTAATTGATTTTCAATATCAATATTCAAAATATTATTAGGGTTGATATGTCCATATAATATCTCGAAAGGTGTGAGTTTAGTTACCGAATGTATGCTATTATTATAAGCAATGACTGCATATTTTACCTTTTTTGTTATATTTTCATTCTTAAATTCAACCTGATTATTTAAAAGCCTGATATGTTCAATAAGTGTAGAATGGAACCTTTCAACTAATCCGTTAGAAGATGGATTTTGGGTACTTGTGAAGTGTATTTTAATCCTGTGCAGTTCCATCATTTCCTTGATAACTTTATTATTAAATTCAGTCCCATTGTCTGAAACGATAACTTCAGGGACACCGTGATGCGTAAAGTAATCTAACAATTTATCAGCTGTTTCAAGCGCGTGGGCGCCTCCAACACGGCACACTTGTGCATAGCGAGAGAATCCGTCAACGATACTAAGAAACCTACTCTTCTCTAGCGATATGCTATCTACATGTACTATTTGCAATGGCCTTGATGGTGTGGGTGTAAGGTTCATTTCGAGCTTTAATGGTACTCGCTCGTATTTCACGGCTAAACAAATTTCACAATTATTTATAAAATTTTGGATATGAGTTTTAATATTTGGCCAATAGTATTTTCGTTTAATTTGTTCATAAGTCTCCTGTATACCACGGTGGTTAGTTTTACTCGTATGATAATTTTCTATTATTTCCTGGATTTCCTCTTCTTCGGTTACATCTAACAATTTAGTGTTACATTTAGTTAAACATAGTTTAGAGTTTTTAAAGTCTTTCGCTACACAAGCTGCAAATCTTTCGTAAAAGTCGTTTTCAAAATAAATACTATATTTAACATTAGGCACTAAGTATTCTTTTATAAATTTAATGATGTCATTTTTGAAGTTATTTTCAGATATTTCAACTATTAGTCTCATTTTACTGGTTCCGAATAGTTTTAGTATTTTTATATTTTTTGGTTGGTGATTTACAAGAGTTAGAAAGATTTGATTTTTTCCAAAGTTTACCGGTTCGTCCGAGATAGGTATTCCAACTTGCGTATTCCCGTCGGAGTTTGAGTGGGCAGTTTGGTCATCTTCCTCGCTGGTTTCCTCTTGACTTGTCGAATGTGCGTCTTCTTCTGCGTCAAAGTGTGCGATCATTGACTCATTGTCCTTTAACTCTGGAAAGTGTAACCTAGTTGCTTCGGCTATTATTCTTTCTAAATCTTCATCTGTAGGATCTTGATCGTTTACCTTCTGTTCAGTGATATTCAGCTGTATTCTTGACAGAGCGTCCGCGTTTTTGTTCAATTTCCCTTTTTTGTATTTTATCTCGTAGTCGTACTCTTCTAATTTCAGTCTCCATCTTAGTAACCTGGAATTAGGCTCTTTAACTGAAAATAACCACTGTAGAGGCTTATGATCCGTATAGATTTTGAATTTCCTACCGTATATGTAAGGTCTGAAATATTTAGTTCCAAAAACTATTGCAAGGAGTTCCTTCTCTATAGCTGAGTATTGCGTCTCGCTTTTGTTAAGCGTTCTGCTGGCGTAAGCAATTGGTAGGTCTGCTCCATTTTTTATTTGGGATAGGATTGCCCCCACCGCATAGTTGCTAGCGTCTGTTGTCAGTATGAACTCTTTGTCAAAATCAGGATATTGTAACAGAGGTTCGTTACATAAGATGTCTTTACATATTTCAAAACTATTTACGTATTCAGGTTTATTTATGTCGATTTTGATTTCCTTTTTTAAACAGTGAGTCAGTGGTTTAGTCAATTTTGCGAAATCTTTAATGAATTTTCTGTAGTATCCTAGTAATCCGAGAAATCCTTTGATTTCTTTTGTGGTTTTCGGAATCGGGTAATTCTTTATGGCTTTAATTTTGTCGGGATTGGGTTTAACTCCCTCGGGTGTTACAATATGTCCCAGATAGGCTACTTCTTTCCTTAAAAATTCTGTTTTATCGAGTTGCACTTTAAAGTTGGCTTCTCTCAATCTATTGAAAACTTCCCTTAATCTGTCTATGTGTTCTTTTAAGCTAGTAGAGTAAATTAAAATGTCGTCCAAATAAACAAGGGCCGTTTCATTTTGAATTCCCCTTAGTATATTATTCATAATTCTTTGAAAAGTGGGAGGACTATTCTTTAAGCCAAATGGCATCCGTAAAAATTCATAATGGCCGGTTTCTGTTGAGAAGGCAGTTTTTGCGACACTATCAGGGTGCATTTCCACCTGATGAAATCCAGATACTAGATCGAGAGTACTAAAATATTGAGATCTGCCCAGTTTATCTAAAATATCAGTTATATTAGGAAGAGGAAATTTGTCGTCAATTGTTTTAGCATTTAGACCCCTGAAATCAATCACTAGTCTAAATTTTGGCTTATTGGACGCGTCTGGTTTTTTTGGGACGATCCAAACGGGTGAATTCCACGGCGAGTGTGAAGGTTGTATTATTTTTTGATTTAACATATCTTGTATTTGTTTATTTACCTCCTTTCGATAAATTTCTGGGTAACGGTAATTTCTTGAATAAACAGGGATTTCATCCGTCGTTCTGATTTCATGTTTAATTTTGTTTGTGAAGGTTAGGTCATCATTTTCCGAATAAAATATGTCAGGATATTCTTTTAGTAACTTCCAAATTTCATTTTTCTCTTCCGAATTCATGTGATCTGTTCTGATTTTTGTAAAGTCTAATTTATTTTTTTGATTTAAAAAATTTAGGTTAGGGCTATTTTCATTATGGATTTCTTGCTTGTCATATTTGCAGATTTCATAGTCTTTTAGTGATTCGACATTTAAAGGCTCAGCTGTTAGACTTCGGTCTTCAGTGGAAATATTTATAATAGGACAAAGAGCTTCCCCTTCTGTAATTTTCACTAAACACTGAGGTATCTCTAGTCCATTGACTTGTTTGTACGATAATACCCCCTCTCCATTGTTTAAATTGGCTACTTTTATTTTTATTATTTGTTTTGATCTTGCTTTAATGAGATGGCTTGTAAACTTCTTTGGAGGCCTAACATTATCGTTAGAATTGTTATTACTTTTTGTTTCTGTATTAAAATAATGTATAGGAATTTTCTTTCCGCAAAATATTAGTTGATGATGAGTGAAATCTAAATTTATTTTTAATTCTTTCAAATTATCGAGTCCCAGTAGTAAATCAAAGTTTTTGTGGAAATTAAATAGGTAAAATTTTGTTTGTTTCTTTCCTAGTAACGGTAATTCGCAACTAAATTTTTCTTTGGAGACACCGTGTGCTGTGGAAACTTCAAAAAGTTCTTGTTTCAATGTGTCTTTGAACAACTGAAATGCTAACTGCTTGTTAACAAAAGATCTGGTGCTACCTGTGTCAATTAATATTTTTAGGTTAGTTTTGGGGTCGATAATATATGGTAATTCGTTAGTGCTGTCTTCAATGTGCATTATGGAAAATTTGTTTTCATTATAGTAAGTCCTAAAAAATGATTCTGGGCTTGTTCATTTTCGGGTGTTACTCCGCATGCGTTATCTTCCTGCAATGAGTTGTCGATTTCGTTACAATCGTTATAGTTTTCAAGGCTATAGTCCGGTTCTAATTCTTCCGATAGGTAACAGTCTGTCATTTGTTCTGTCAGTTGATCTAACGAATGATCGTAATTTTCTTCCTCTATTGGTTTCCCTACCATGTGGTAAAGTTTATTTTGTCTAACCGTGTTCCCTGTCTGACGTGTAGAGATACTCATGGGCGTTGGTTGATAAGTTTGATTAGTTTTTTGAACACTGTTAGGTACAAAATGTCTTTGTGGTTGATTGTGGGGTTGTCTGTTTACCCAGTTAGGATTAGGTTGTGCAGGCTGTCTGTAAGGATTTTGTTGATGGAATTGATGGTTAGGCATTGGTTTACGAATTGGCATGTATTGGGGTTTTTGGGGGATATTTGGTCGGCTTGTTTGAAACAATTTGTTATTTTTAAATTGGAAATCATTTGTAAGCATATTGAGTGCTTCTTCGAGTGTTTTTGGGTTTTTAGTGCGCATTAGCGACCCTAGCGGTTCCTGAAGTCCCCTTAACATAACTCTTAACGCTAGTTGTTGTGCATATGTACATAAAACATCTTTAGCTGTTGGTTCTTTATTAACAAAGAATGCTATTTGTAAATTTAACAACTTTTGCACCTTTTCATAGAATTTAAATGGTGATTCCCCATTTTCCTGCTTTAACTCTGCCATTTCAAGGTTTAATGTGAAACAGTCCCTTTTGTCTAAATAACTAGCTAGTAAGATTTGTTTAACCTCATTCCAAGCATAAGTGTTAGAATTAACTACTATATCAAGAGCCTGTCCTTTTAACTTTGACAATATTGACGAGAAAAGGTATTCATTTTGAAAATCTTCTATATTACTAGTAACAAAGAATTTATTAACTATTTTGTCACATATGGTAATAAAACGATTGAGCATAGTCGGCTCCCCGTTAAATTCCGGTATCATGTCTAAGTATTCTTTTTTCAGAGTTGGGGTAGTCATTGTTATGCTTATTGTTAATCAAATTAAATTAAAATTAAAAGATAAAAAGATTATTTAAATTCAATTGTTTGATTTTCTGATTTAGAATTAATAAACAACTATTCTTAAAAATATAATTATATAACTACTTAACAAGTTTACTTACAATAAGATCCAAAATACTTTGCTCATTTTTTTTCACAACGCACGTATTTTTTATTTTCCGTGTTCGCTGGAACACGTCGCACTTCACTCACTTCTCACAATTTTCACTCCACTTTCTTTGTAGATATCCGCTCTACAGTTGCAAATATTCACTTCGCTGATTGCTTGTGCTAAATTTAATAATTTACACTTATTAAATTGAGCTGTCGATCCTTCTTGATAATATTCACTTATCGTGGACGATCTGTTCGACACTTCGGTTAATCAGTTAAAACTGAAGAAAAACTATATGCACTAATTTTCCCGATGTGTCCTACCGACTGCGCCAGTTATGGTTTGGTTTCGAGGATGTGTCTTTTTAAAAAAACACTTTTTATTAATTAAACAAGATTTTAATATACTTTTAAAACTTATTAATTAAACAAAGTACATTTGATGTGCACTGAGTGCAACCTCGACTAACACTAGCTAGGTAACGCTCTTGCGTGGAAACAATGAGAATGCTTACTTTGCTAAAACTATAATATTCTACGAACTACAGTACTACTTAAGCTAAAATCCTCTACATAACTTATATATATATATATGTATATAAGTGATCGCACTTTAGCGGCCGCATTTTATGTCCGATTTGGTTCAAATTTGGTACACATGTTGGATGTCTACGTCGCTCGGACGAGTTCGTTAGCC
>JAGFPH010007096.1:0-21629 GCA_018207615.1 Philaenus spumarius | reverse complement strand
CTACCCTATGTTACTTTTAAGGATAGTGTAGTTTTTTATAAGTAAAACTAATTTTTCAATAAGTTCAGTAGTTCCAGAGATTACCCCCTCCTCCCTCCCCCTACATACAAACAAACTGAGCTTACCTCTTTATAATTTTATTAATAATAACCTCAAAGATGGTAAATAATGTTAAATATTCAACTCAAATTATTTCGTATATTTTATAACAGCAGTTATAATAATGGTTAAAAGAACCAGCAAGTCTCAGGTCTACACTTTAATAAAAAATTTAACCTAAAAGTTAGAAATTTAAATAATTGCTTCAAAGTTTGAAATCAGATGTTTTATCTGTTATTTGATATAGTAATAAATGCAAATACATGTGATGATTCATCAGTCTAGGCCTAACGTAAGATTTTTTTCGACTAAATTTACAAATATTGAAATAAAAAAGGCTTTTATCAAAATTAATTCTAGCCTATGTTACTCAGGGATATTGTAGCTTTTTATTAGTAACACTATGTTTTCAATCGGTTCAGTAGTTCCAGAGATTACATACAAACAAACAAACAAAACAAGTTTACCTCTTTATAATATTAGTGTATATAAAACATTTGGTTTGGATCAAAACTACAATACTACAATAAACCAAAACAAGTTTATGTACAACCAATTTACCAAATTTATAACAAAGTAATTATTCTTCACAAGTATCGGTAATTTTAAATGACTTAAAAACAAAGTGAAGTCTTACTGTATTATAAGTGTATCTGGCGTTACATATTATATTGTTTCCTTTAGTTGGTTATACAAAAATGTGCATAAAAGTGCAGGGACTAATTCAATTTCCGGTTAAAATAAAAACTAACTCTTGTAGAGAATTAAACAGTATGCATTTAGCTGGCCTTTTTAAAATAGACAAATATTTCAAATTTACAAAATGTATTTCAACTGTTTGAAAAAGAATTTTTCATCAATTATTTGTAAATTGCTTCTCGCTACTCAACACTACAATGCTTTTCAGCCAAACCAGAACAATAGTCATCCCCATTACAATTATCTGTACACATTTTTTTTTTTATTTGCAATAACGTAATAGTGGAACTTGAACTCGTCCTTTGCGCCGAAGAGGAAACTCTGGAATTCAATAAGGCAGGAATTCGGACGAACTAAGCTAGCCAGATACTCGTATTGTCACATTCTCTACAAATTCGAGTAAAACTATGAAGTCTTAACCAAACTAATTTAGCTTTATTAGCAAGAAATAGCGAACTTTTCGATCTTTTTGCAGTTTTTTGCACGTAACACTTTGCCGAAAAGACGTTTATATACAAAATTAAAGAAGATATAATCTACTATAAATTTCATCTGTATATTTTAAATGTATGAACAACGGATGAGGAGATAGAGCAAGTTGAAAATTTGACGAAATTTTGGTTTTTCGAAGAAAACTAAAAATCATGCATTTTTGTACAAAATGAAAGAGCAATACAAAAGAATTCCTTCTTATGTCCAGATTCCAGGTAGTCGGATCACATGAATGAGGGGTGGAGAGGGTAAACTTTTTCTAGTACTTTTATAAATGTAGGTATATTGGACAAAAGTAAAAAGGATGAACATAACTTGAGTGTGGCAGAAACAACGAAATACTCCTTCACGTCAGAACGCTCTAACTGCAGCTCAACTTACTCCTTCACGTCAGAACACTCTAACTGCAGCTCAACAAACTCCTTCACGTCAGAACACTCTAACTGCAGCTCAACTTACTCCTTCACGTCAGAACGCTCTAACTGCAGCTCAACTTACTCCTTCACGTCAGAACGCTCTAACTGCAGCTCAACTTACTCCTTCACGTCAGAACGCTCTAACTGCAGCTCAACGTCTCTCATATCATATTTAAAAAGAAATTTACTTCTATTTCTATTTGTACATAGTGCGTTTCTTTGAGTAATGCATAGACTATGAGTTAGGTACCTGCGAAAGATCGGTTTTTTTGCAAAGAACGTTAATTTTGTCCATTTTAAACTTGCTCTCACTCCACACCCGTTGGTACTACATTCAAAAATAACGGATTAAATTTACAGTACATTTTATCATCTTTAGTTGTGTAAAGGGTGGTATTTTTGCTATAATGAAAAGTTTCGGTCCAAAACTGAAAAGTGTGAAAATGTCGCTATTTTTTGCAAATACATTGGAACTCTCCAGGAAATTTAGTTGCAAAATTCAAATTCGGGTTCAGCACACACACAAAAAAACACATATATATAACTGCAGAGAAATCAACCTAGTTAAATTTTGTGAAAAGTGCAACTACCGTTTGAACGAACTAATAGAAAATTAAAAGATCCTAAAACAAACATCTCTAGACTAATTTTAAAAATTCCTAATTTAAAAAAAAAATAGATTCTGATAATTTAAACAGTGTTACTACTTTAAGCTCGGACAAACATACAGACGAAAATTAAAATTTTTTTAGCTTTTAATAAAGTGTGAATAACTATATGAGCTTAGAAAAAAAAGTATTTAATTCGAAATCACAGACAGACACTTCATTTTTATTTATATGGACAAATTTGTTCTGTGCTGTTGAAATAATCTAGCTTTTAATTAATAGTATGGATAAACGTAGTGATGACAGGCTTAGTGATTTCCTATTTGATAAGTTTAACGCGGCTAAAGTTATGGAAATACCCACAGCTTTATGTTTGCATGCAAATAATATGACCTGAATATGACAACAATATGCTGAACACATGGAAATGCTCTGAAGCACTCAGGTTTATGTGTGTACGTGTACCATTAAACATAACATTGCAATGTTTAACACTTATACATAAACTGTTCCCGATGTTAACATTGTGGTCTTACCATAAGTGTCAGTGCAGTAGCTCATACTCAATATCGAAATTCGTTAATAATGGCATGACTTATTACATACAATTAATAAACGGTATCAGTTAACTGACACAAACTTTCTCCCAACTTACTGTAGTCAAAATAATATTGTTTTCAATAATTTTATTTATTACTTTTTAGAACAAAACAAAAAAAATAATATTCTACCTACGTCAATCGTATAAAAAAATTATTGTCCTAGGCGGGATTCGATCGCGCGACCTTTGAATTACTGGCCGTGATCGCTACCATGGTGCTACCCCGTGCGGCCGCCGCCGCGATGCTAGTTTGACAACATAAACTTGTTTATTTTTAAACATTTCCCCATAATTATAAAACGCCGAAGTTTTGATAAAAGCGGGTGGTGTCATTTTGTTTGGCATCTTAAGCACTATAAATACTGAAAATTTGATCAAAATCGTTAGAGCCGTTTTTGAGAAATTTGCATTTTTGTCGTTTTTTATGGGTTTTTAGATGTAAATTACCCTTAAAAATTAAAAATTCCAAAAAATGAAAAAAAAAACGCCTGGAGATATTAGGGTTTAGTACCTACATATCAAATTTCATGAAAATCGGACCAATAGTGTCCTCTTTGGTCGTGTATACATACTGACAGACTGACAGACAGACACCACTCTAAAAACACTTTTTTGGGTTTAGGGAGCACCAAAACAAAAAATTCCACTAAAAATATTTTTGGGTTCAGGGAGCACCAACACAGATAATTGCACTAAACCATTTTTTGGGGTTCTGGGAGCACCAAAACAGATAATTCAACTGAAAATTCAAATTCGAACATTTTTACGAAAACAATACTTTCTCCATATACTACGTATAGGGTGGAGAAAGTAAAAAACGGTGTACTATTGGGCCGTAAAATCAACTCCTATAAAAGCGAGTGTACGTCCGTACGTACGTAACAACATAATATAACAGCTGATTTCGCCCATCATTTGTAATACTTAAACAAAACCTAGCGTAGATTATACCTTGCGGTTATGTTTACAACTTCACTCAATATAGGTCTTGCGAAGTTGATTTTCTTTTAATACGAGTTAAAGAACTAATGTAGCCTATTATATTATGTTATTTCGTTGAGGATATAAAATTAATATAAATACAACTTTTTACTATCAATAATATTCATTTATACAAGTTTAAAGACGAGCTATTAATATTAATAACTTCTAAATCATTTGATCTATCAATATGAAGTTATAATGCAATTAAAATATACCATTTCTATGTTTATTTGGATATATAATAATGAATATAAATACAAGATTTTAACAAATAGGCTTACAGTTTTACAATCGTTATAATTGTACACAATTACCGAGTTAAAAAAACACCGTCACCATAGGTAGATCTAGATAAAATCTGTTTTTTTAACAGTAATTTTTAAATTATGTATCTCTGATTATGTATCTAACTAATCTGTCTGTGATTTTTCACGGGACTTAATAGTTACACAATATTATGAACATTTACTTTTTATAAAAATATTGGATTATTTTAGTTTAATAAGAAGTATGTCAAACGAAAGGTTAATCTGTTCTAGTTGCTTAAGAGCTACAAAATGAAGCCGAGTACACACACAATCCTAAGCCCTCGTTTAATACTCTTCCTTTAAGAGATGAAAAGACTAAAGTTTAATTAATTTCAGTAATTTCTCAAGGTTTAACCTATAAAAGAAATTGGCAATTTAATTCAGCCCTTTGTTAGTAATAAACTCATCTTTAATTTATAAACCTGTATTTTATGAAGTCTTACTTTTAATTAATCCAAAAGTTAAATTGCATCCAATGTATCCCTAAAAGTATTTCAATTACCTGTTATATTTGTACGCTTACTTCTCCCCATAGTATTATAGTTAGTGGAAATGTATTTAGATATTGTTGCGATAATGGTGTATTTAATGTTTATGCTGCAACTATTTATGGTCCATTTTCTTTCGGTAAAACTAAATTTATTATTTATAACCAAGATATCATAAAACAAATCATTTCAGATTTAATTGTTTGCACATTCAATTGTAGAATTACTTGTTTTATTAGTTTATTAGCTAACTTCCTTAGGCTTAAAGATGAGCTACAGTGACACTCATGGAGAGAATTAAGATTGGGGGTGACCAAGAACACGTTTTGGTGTGTCATCAACCCTACAAAGGTATTGTGTTTCAGCATGACAATATGGTTATTTGTACATAAATTTGGCGTACACATAAAAGTAAGTGAATTTGTACCCGATGTGTGAAAGTACTTGTCATTATTTACCTTTTATTCTCGAAATAATCGTTTTAAATATAATTTGCTTTTCAAATAATTGTATTCCAAATTGCAATAAAACTATAGTTATATTATTTAATTTTCAATATTTTACCAAAATTTAATTTTGTAAAGCAATGGAAACATTTAGCAAAGTCCTACACAATTTACAAAAATACAAGACTTTATTTACAATAACGAATTATAGCAATATAATACAAAATATACAAAAGAAAATCATTGATGTCACATTTGTTTAGTTGTACTTTGTTTATAAATGTCTGCCAAGGGATGTCTACTACGTCAATCTGACTTGAGGATTTCAGTAAAATACTCAATAACTATTCTCAAACAACAACAAAACACCGCAGCTGTCTGGCAGCGACTAAATGATGGTAGCACTGCAGGCTGTTGGACGTTGTAATTTGGGAGCCTTTTTTTTAACGCCTGTACGTAATATTTACGTACAATACCATTCTAGGATCAAACATTACTTATGTATTCGCACTCTATCGGTCGCTTTTTACTTTCTCCACCCTATACGTAGTATATGGAGAAAGTATTGTTTTCGTCCAAATTTTCGAATTTGAATTTTTAGTAGAATTATCTGTTTTGGTGCTCCCTGAACCCCCAAAAATTTTTTAGTGGAATTATTTGTGATGGTGCTCCCTGAACCCAAAAATATTTTTAGTGGAATTATTTGTTTTGGTAGCCTACTCCCTGAACCCAAAAAAAGTGTCTGTCCGTGTGTCTGTAAGTATGTGTACAGAGCTGGAGACCATACCAACCGTCCGATTTTGATGAATTTTGGTATGTAGGTGAAGTTCTGGAATATCTCCAGGCGTTTTTTCATTTTTTCAAATTTTAGATTTTTAAGGGGTTTTACCCCCCAAAATGGCCAAAAAACGAGAAAAATCTAAATTTCTCAAAAACGGCTCTAACGATTTTGATAAAATTTGGCATATGTGTAGCCTTAATGTACCCTACCATATGCAAAAAAACAGCAACTTTCTAAAAATTCTCATTTTGGTAATACTCATAATAATAATAACTGATTTTTGGGGTTTTTGGACCAAAAAGGGGGTTGTTATTAAAACGTTTTCAAAACCTTTTTTCGTGAATCTATACAGACCTAATTGACATGTTTGGTGCAAATTTGTTCGAAATCGATCGAATAGTTTAAATAATATTTAATAATAATAATAATATTTTGGATTTGGTCCAAAATTGGTACATACGTTGTTCGCTCGAACAAGTTCGTTAACCGAAAATTCTGACAAACAGAAGTTTGTTTTTACCGGAACTTAAATATTTTCTAGATTGTTCGCACTAGACTGAAACTTTACACGACTTAATAACTCGTCTGGTTTTAGCAGAATCAATCAACCTAAGCTTGTCAGACCATGTTATTGACAAGTGCAATAAAGTGTTTGCTGGCATGCAAACGCTGAAGAAGTTAGAAGATTGCTTGCTGTTTAATGTTAATGCTGGAGAAAACATAAATTTTTCAATATTTTAACTATTGTGATACTGTTTTATCAATGATAAGACTATGTATCATTGACTAACTAACTAACAAACTTTAGCGTGCTCAAAATTATTGTTTACGGTTCATTATTGACTTAAAACGTGACGATCATGTAACTAAATATTATAAACAAATTTCAATTCTAAAACTTGTTTTCGAAATTATCACATTTTGTTGTTATTGCACGCTACTCTGCTCACTGTATCGCCTCGCTATCTGGCAGAAAGGTTTGTCTTTAGCTCAAATGTAAATGCTACCGACACAAGATGAGCAGCTTCATTAATAATTATACCCAGACACAGAACTGAGATATTTAATAAACCATTCACTGCGACAGCATGTAGACTATGATTGCCGGAGAGTTTGAAATGCATCAATGATCGTGTTCAGTTCAAGAAGGCTTGTTGGTTCTGCGACAGTTTTGGGTAGTTTCGGGCGCTCGGGCGGGATTTGAGGCATGTTCTTGAATGTGTGTGTATTTGAGAGTGTAAGTGTTGTAAGGTTACTTTTGTATGTAAGGTCAAATTTTAATTGTGTAACGTTTTCTTATTTATCTTTATTTTATACTGAGATGTTACTTTACCTTTTTAATAGTTCTTCAACAGTCTGGGGGCGTCCACCAGATTCCCGTCAGGAATCAAAATATCGCTAGGCTCTAAAGGTACTCCAAGGTATTAGGTTTTAATAATTACAGAGACATTTGAGTTTAAAATTCGAATATTCATAAACTTCTTCAGAAAACTCAGTTACAACTGAATGTACAATTTACTAAATAATTCATTCATAGCCTCACATTAGGCTCCTATTAATAAAAAAATTAATTTCAACAACAAATATTAACATTACTCAAAACATAAAATAGCCTCCAGGCTATCTCAACAAATCAATGTATAATGATTAAAGAGTGAATTAATCTAATGCATTATTTTCCTATTTACAGTGTAGTTACGTATTAGTAAAACTTGGTTCAAATCCTTACTGTTAAATTGTGGACCGTCCACGATTGCTTAACGACCCAAGGTCTAGTAGCTAACCCTATTGGCTCAGTCCCAATAAAACTAAATACAGTACATCTTAAGCTAATGTGGGTCTAAGATTAAAGTGCTTATATATAATTCGTGTTTCAATTTAAATATTGTTACACCCCGAGATCTGTCTTACAATTAAAATTTTATTAAAACTACTTACATTGGTATGAACATTTTTCCTCTCTCTCTTTCATTTTCACTTAATTGATTTTATTTGAATGATTTATCCAAATCATATCGCCCCCACTTTTATCACCCACCGACTTACTTTCACCTTTTTCAATATCGCCCAGGAATGGTTTCTTGAAGACTTTTGTGTTAATTTTCCGCTCATGGAATTATTATGTGTCTTCTCCTTCGTTGAAAAATGTTTACAGCCTTCCGTCTTCCATGCGTTGCTCCCCCCCCCCCCCCCCCCCTTTTTTCCGCGTGTACTTGAATATTTCTGGTTGGTTCGTTTAAATATTGGTTTCTTATCATTCGCTAACGATTTTGGTACATTTGACATATTTTTATGCACTTACAGATTTGGCCTACGTGCGTGGAAATGCGGCGTACGCTGCCTTGAGTTAGTAACCTAATACCATAGATCATAAACAATAAAATAGATTATGCATGCATACAGGGGCTGTGTGCCGAAAAAAAGGTTGTCGGGAAAATAATGCATGATCGCGCCGCGAGGTAGCGCTAGGGAGAAATCATTGGTAGCATTGGTGCTCCACACCGCTTCCATCGTTTCCCTAATAGATAGCGCCACTATCGTCGAATTTCCAGTGGGTTCAAATACTGCATTGGATCGGAGTTCTATTAGGTTATCCAAATACAATGCTAATACTGGACATCCGTTTCGGTCTTCCGCTGTAACATGAATTGCCTTCTAATTTAGTTTGTGTTCTTTTGTAAATTTATTTCTTAATAATTATTATTTTTTATAAATTCTTATCGGTTGCTGGTATTTACCAACAACCCTGACAGTGTGTTTATGTATTATGTAGCATAATTTACTTTTAGTTTTATTTGACTTAAGAGACATATGTGTATAATTTTAGTTCTCAGTTTGTGTACATTATGTTTTAGAAGTCATTATTATTTGTAGTTTTTGTTTGTAATGTGAATTTTAATGTATTTATGTTTCTTGAAACTCGGGGTTAAGTGGAAGTGGTCCTTCCTTCGCCTAATAAATAAAGATTCAAATAAGATTCAAGGCAATCAATTCCGGTGGATTACTTCGATTTTTACCTGACGACTATGCAATTCCTGGTCTACCTATGTCAAATATATTTACTGTAATTTCAGCAAATTCTACATTTCACAATCACAAATTAAACGTAAGCAATTTAATTTATTCCCATTATTACTTTAGCAAACATGGGTAAAATAAAGAACTTTTCTCAAAACCTATTCTTTGCAAACCTAAATTTACATTCCGAATGTTTTCTTGGATAAAAACAAGCTGGAAACGTAATGGAACCGAGGGAAGGCAACTTAATTAATATTTTCATGCAAATTACTTCTAAAAAAAAAAAGCTATGCGAAATTTAATCGGATTCGGGAACATACTTTCTGTTGTTTGTTTCAGTTACACAGTTAAGATTCACTCGCTGACCCGTGCGAAAATATACTTAACTGATTTAGTACAGTTAATTACATTTATTTATTTACATTGGTTTATAAATAACGGCTTATAACACTTGCATATGGAATGTTAAACAATCAAACAGCTGTCATGTTAGTTAAACAGATTGTTAATAGATGGTGCCTTTCACTAGGGACCGTAAGAAGTATAATATAAAAGTGTTTAATCAATTTTCGTGATGAAAACATGAATTTTAATCTGATCGATTATTTTCGTCAATAGCGGGGAACATAAGCTTTAAAATGACGTTCAAATTATTAATTTTGTTGAAAAATTAAGGAAGATATCGCTTAGCGAAAAAACACCTTTGAGAAAAAATATACAAGGATTATTGTTAGGCCGACCGTACACTGAAGGATCTATACTATAGGGTAAAGTTCGTTGGAAAAGTGCGAAAACAAACTGTTCGAATTTACTCTTCTGAATACTTTCGGAAACGTGTTGGAAAATTTAAATGTTTGCTTGTAACCTCAGGATAAAGAATTCATATGGAGTAGAAACTGTTGGTTGGGGGTGAACAACACAAGGACTTTGTAAACGTTTTGACATCAAACACTGGCTACCCACGGCATGACCTTACTTTTATGTTTGGATTTATAGAACAGTTGAGACAAAACAAATTGTGTATCGAGACTAACCCTGTGTTTGTTGATTTTCAATGACACAGGTTTTTGAATGGACATTGTGCTTCCTCAATTTGTAAGTTGCGTTAAAATAGTTTACTTGGTAATACCTCTGAAATGGAAATTGTGCTTCCTCATTTCGTAAATTGTTTACTTGGTAATACCTCTGAATTTGGACATTGTGCTTCCTCATTTTGTAAGTTGTTTACTTGGTAATACCTCTGAATTTGGACATTGTGATTTCTCATTTTGTAAGTTGTGTTAAAATAGTTTACTTTTTAGTGTTAAAATAATCAAATTTCAGATTAAACCAACATGACCAACGATTTATATTCATTACAGTTTTCACTTTTATCGGCAGCCCCGCTTGCTTTCTTTCATTTTTTTTTTTCATTTTTTATTTGCAATAAGGTAATATTGCAACTTGAACTCGTCCATTACGCCGAAGAGGAAACTCTGGAATTCAATAAGGCAGGAATTCGGACGAACTAAGCGAGCCAGATATCATTTATATATGACAACATTCTCTACAAACTTGAGTAAAACTATGAACGTTATCAAACAAATTTATCTTTATTAGCAAAAATTAGCGAACTTTCCGCACGTTTTGCAGTTTTTCGCCAGAAACACTTTACCGAAAAGACCATACTTTATAAAATTAAAGAAGACAAAGTTTACTATAAATTTTATCTGTAGCTTTTGAATTTTGGACCAACTTTTGATCGGTTGAAAATAAAATGGCAAAAGTATATAAAATTAAAGAAAATTTAATTATCTACAACTTCATTTTTTGACAATTTTTCTGAGAAACAATCGTGGGGGGCACTAGAAGCAAATGTATGACAAAAAGAGTGAAATAAAAATTATTTTTTCGAAAATTAACTATTTTCAATAACGTCTATCTCAAAAACCGTCGTGAATTCGACAACTATGTAAATAATCAATTTTATAGTAAATTTAATTAGCTTTCAAGTTTTTTTGAAACTTTTTTTCTACAGTGCACCGTTTCCGAGATAAATAAAAGTAAAGAAAATGTAACCTTTCCAATCCCCTCCCGCCCTTAGCTCACCTCCTAGGGGCGGGGACTTTTTGTATGTCTACCTACTAACCATTCTTAACAAAGTAATGAAGTCAAAAATTATCGCATATACCATGCACTCTACACCCATCTTTTGAGCACTCATTGACTGGACTATTCTTTTGTCCAGATGCCAGGTAGTCGGATCCCAATGAACGAGGAGTGGGGAGGGTAAACATTTTCTAGTGTTTTTATAAATATAGGTAAATTAGACAAATCAAACGAGTAAAATGAAGAACATGGTTTAACTTGAGTGTGGCATTTACGACCGAAATAGTCCTCCACGTCAGTACGCTCTAACTCTTGTTCAACTTTCCTCACATTTAAGAAGAAATTTAATTCTATTTCAATTTTTACATGTTGTGCTTCTTAGGGTAATGCATAAACTGTGAGTTAGGAACCTGTGAAAAACCGGCAAAGAACACTATTTTTTTACAAACAGAACGAGTTAGAATCCAAAAATGGAAAAAGTGCGAATATGTCGCTATTTTTTGCAAATATCTCGGAACGCTCCTGGAAATTTTGGTTGCTTTCTTCAAATTCGGATTCATTGCCCAAAAAAAACATATAGGCCTACAACATCTATGAAATCGACTACCGTTTAACCGAACTTATAAGAAATTAAAAGAGCTTAAAACCCAAATCTCTAGACACTTTTTCAAAACTCTGAAAATTTAAGATTCCAACAATTCAAACAGTTTTTTAAAACGTGTCATTGGATTAGGTCTTAGGTTTGCTAGAAACATTTCTTTCTCTTATCAGGTATCATGCCTATATGTCGGACAATCTGTCGATCATTTCTGGATGAAGACAATATTGTAACTTATTGTGAACAAAAAAGAATTCGGCCACGCAGCTGAACCGCTAACGTGAGTTGAGCGAATTTCAAAACAAATGTTATATGTTTTAGGGTTTCAACCGACTATTTGGGAAATTGTTCTACTCACAAAGGCGCTGAATAGCTGCCTCTGTGTACGAAATGTGTTAGTAGAATTTGTTTGTAACTCAGTCTCTAGCCCCGGCTCACGTCGTGCTATGGACAGCTTCGCTTCGCTCGCAGCGTACAAACTTGGCCGTTGGGCCTCGGATCGGAAAATGCCCCACGTGGATTTGAATGTTGGGGGAACCAAGCGAGCTATAAGGTTGTGTAAAAAAATTAAATGTACAGAATAATATTTTTAATTTATTTTTTCGAATAAAACTCTACAAAAAAATTGGGTCTGCGTCGGACCAGACGGTGGAAGTTATACTTCTTTGGCCATCCAATGGTACAGACAGGTAGACCTACTATTGATTTAATATATTTTGGGAAAAACTAGTCGTAGCTTAGAGTACCAATACTATTTTGTAGATGATAGCTTATTCTTGTATTCTTTTATAAAAATACTAACCAACACTGAAGGCATATTTTAAAATTAATATCCCATTTTTTCCTTCTTTGTTACATACGCTTATGAATACTATCGTTGCATCTGTTTGGTTGGTCACAGTTAGTCTGGGGACCATGATCAGAGCTCACTTACTACACCCAACAAAATGAATGAGCTCCCGAAGTTTATGCATATCGTCGTGAATCACTCTGCATATAACATTTTTAATGACTGCCGAAAACGTGTTCAGGGGACCATGATCAGGGCTCACTTACTACACCCAACAAAATTAATATTGCATTGACATCGGTCCTTGATACGTGTGCAAAGTTTCAAATCAATCCGACGTTTTGAAGTATAGGAAAGTATACGAATATACGAAGAAAGGTATAAAAAGGCACTTTCCGGATTTTACTCCTAACGAGTGACGCGGTTTCTCGACCGACACCCCATCCCGATTAAAACGGGCGCAAAGAAGTATAACTTCAAAAAATTTCATTCTCGTACAAAATTTCAAAAAATAGTTACTTCTGGTCGAAAATCGTGCTTCCGGTTGTTGGATTTCTTTGGCAGACAAACTCGTCCGACCGACGTAGACAACCAAGATGTGTACCAAACCATTGTATTTGGATAACCTAACTACTATTTATTTATTATTATTTATTATTCATGATCTATGACCAAACCAAATCGGACTTAATGCGGCCGCTAGAGTGCCAACACATATATACATATCATTTTTAACGACACCCTAAAACGTGTTCCGAGGACCATGATCGGTGCTTTACCATAGCTTTTACTTTACAATTTACAACAGCTCATCTTTCCTATGGAAATTCGCTAATTATTGATCTGAAAAACCATTCATTTCAGGCACCTTCTGAAGTTTGTAAACGCAATTTCGCCACACCCTGTATCTTAGGTTTACTATATAGGTTACTAAAAAATCTAGCACTTTAACCTGTCCTGAAGTAAGTCACTGAAGTAAAGTAAGGTCTATTTATCTTTATACACGAGCGGTGACAGCGCACGGCATTGTAACGACGCCATTAATCATATGTATCTAATCCCGCATCTTGCCCAGCTCTGCTTTTATAACTCATTCCAGCTGTTCCTAACCTGGTGACGTCATGAGTTACTTCGTCTGCGCGGGTAGCTTTGTTTTGAATTACAATTAAATAGCAGTAGAATTCTTTAAATTCATTCTTTGTTTGTAATTTGGACTAAACATAATAAACAAATATGCGCAGTGCACAGGGGTGAGGTACAGTAGAACCGTTTATCTATGCGCACGAACCCTTCGCTACTATTCCTGAAGTAAACATGCTTGGGTAGCCTGTGGGCATTGCTTGCTTCCCCCCCCAACGACCAGAACCCAAATTTCCCTAATTGTGTGTTGTGTTACTAAGCCATATTAAAAGGAGTGTAGTTAAAAAGAGTAATCTGAAACACGGATGAAATCTTTCACCAGCTCTCTCTAACGAAGCATTTCCAGACCTATGAATATACGAACATTTTTATTATTTTTTGCTAGTGGAATCAGCTCAGAAAATTCTCGAAACATTATGCAAATCATATTAACTTTAAAATATTTTGTTTCTAGAGTAATTCTGGGTATTGTTGACAACTATCAAGAAATACATTTTCCCTTTTTTTTTGTCAATATCTCTGTTATCCTTTGAGCTACAGACAAAATAAAAAAATTGTGTTTGCCATTAAAAAAGTAAACTTTTATGTCTCTTGTGAATTTTTTGTAAAGTTAGCGGATTTTAAGATATTTGATATTAAAAATTATAAACGGCCGCCATTTTGGAAATATTTAAAATAATGTTCTAATTTTTCGTACAGTGATAAAAGGTTACGCAACAAATAGGTATAAAAAGTTTAAGCTTAATATCTTTTCTACTTCAAAAATGTTTAAGTATTTTGTAAAAATCACATACAGACTGACAGACAGCAAACGAATAGAGATAGGACACATGTTGTATTGCATTATTTGCTTGTTTTTAGCAGACAAATACGCCCGTGAAGTTTCAGACAGTCGAAGCTGGACACCCTGTATATAAATTTGCTTGGTTGCTATGGTAATGAATGCAAATGCATTAAAGAAACGTTGGTTCGGTATAGGTTTAACAAAACAATTACGCTGTTAAAATTGTAATACAAATTGGATTTTTAACTTTAATATTCAACAACAGATATTAAAATTATAATAAAGTAAGCCTTTATGGAAGATTTTCAAGGAACAGTTGGTCCAGTACATAAGTGAAAACAGTGTTGAATATAAATCGATGGTTAAATAGGTTTTGTCCGAAATGTTATTATTATTTTATCTTGTACCATTAAAAATAAAAAAGTAACATGTACATGATTGTGTAGCAAAACTAAACACATTAATCAAATTTATTAAACTAAATACTAAATACATTTTGTGTTTCTAACATTTAGGTTAGGTTTTCGTAAACAATGCCAACAATCTGTGTTGAACTTAAAAAAAACACACACTATACTGAATTTGTGGGTTTGTTTTTTATAAGATTGTACCTGAGCCTTGCTGGTTCTTTTAACCTTTGTTATAACTGCTGTTATAAAATATACGAAATAATTTGATTTGAACATTTAACAGTATTTACCATCTTAGCTTTAGGGTTATTATTATAAAGAAACATCTTTATACAAGAAAACATAACAGTTGTGTATGAAAGGAGCCAACAGGGTTGGCGTGCGAAGCACGCAGTGGTGTCCTCTAGTCTTAAATATAATAAATAATTACAATTTAATTATTTTCTCCATGCATACAAAAAAATTACCTCTAATTTTTGGAAATTAGCTTTTTCAAATTCATTCCACACATGAACTTTATTATGTTTTAAATGGAAAAACTTGGGAAAAGTGGTCCAGTTGTTAATTTTGTTTTTAAATTTAGGTTTACCGTCTTGAAAGTAGTGAAATTTTGTTTAAAAAAAATACTTACTTACAAAAGACTTGTAAAATTATTTAATTATGTTTAAAGTTGACACTTGCTGAAGAAAGATATTGGGGCATTTTGATTTGAAATACAAAATGTTCTTAAATTAAAAATTGTAAAAAAGTCACTTCCATAAAACAAAATAGGCATTTCAGTGTAAATTCGTTTGCTCACTGTAGATTCCCTGTTTATGTTGTGCATACGTGATTAATACACATTATTGAGCGAGTTATTAACTTCGTCCATTTTCCCTGTGTAAAGCTAACGTTTATTCATAATGGATGTTCGGGCTTTTGCAATCATTTTTGAGTTAAAACTAATACACGAAGTTCCGGCAATATGAATCAACTCCCGTTATCAAATGACTGAAAACTAATGCAAAACTAAAATATACCACTAACGTTAACAAGACAATCGGCAGACAACACTATTATAATATAGTGTAGTATCAGCGAGTCGAAACAGCACTTTTGTAACGGGTGATTGCATCGAATATTTCACCCACTAAAAATCATTCAATCTCAATAAAACAACAACCAATAGAAAGTCAATGTTTCAGGCTTTAATTTTTGTTTTGTATTTACATATATGTAGTCATCGTTTTAAAATTGTAGTTTTCTAAAAAGCTATTGCCGCGCGTGAAAACACAAAGAAATCACTCATCTTTGTCAAGGCTCAATATCGCTCGACAGAAATATTTTGACAATAATATAAACATACCTTTGGATTCGTCAAGATTTGAACTTTCTAAAACTGCCTTCCAATCAGACGTCACTCTTATATCATCAAAAATATAAAGGTTTCTGTAAACCCTTCCAATGTGTCGGTTTTCAACCGATGAAACAGCACATTTTAGATTCGACATATCTCTTACAATTCGAAATATTTGTATAGATAGGTTTATATCTGTTTGTAGAGACAAGTTCAATCTTCCAATACGTGTAAAGCAAATGACATTTACTGTAACGGTTTTATTCGTGCAGTCCTGGGAAATGCAGCAAGTGGGAAAATTAAAACTCGTCTTTCTCACACTTTGGAAGTGACAGTTGTAACTGCTTTTCACACGGTATCTTGTATAGGTCGCGAGCGCGAGGGGTTTCATTTATTTGATCTCATTTTGTGAGTCAAGTAAAGCTAAGACAAATACTTTTATGAAACGATAATTTACAAGTATACAGTTAAATTCTTTGATTTATTCTCTACACTTTGTTGTAATAATATTTCATTTTTGGGCAAAGCATATGTTCCTAAATTACTATTCAAAGTAGGCTTAGTTTTGTTAGCAGTCTTGTAGTAAGAACATAAACACTGGTGTTTTCAAACTAAGAAATTTGAAATTGATATATATTTTACACAGTTTTATTTATAACTAAATTACATAACTTTTGTACGTTTTGAAAAAAAATGCAAAACATTTTTACTACTTTTTATGTAAGCCTAAAATTGAAGATTTTCCTTTCGTTACTGAAAATATTTTGTTTCTTGCGCTAATAACTTTGTAAATTGTACAGCAGTAAATTTTTTAATTACATAAATGACTTCGTTGAAACTTTCTCTACAAAAAAGCTATGCAACACTTTTGGATTGGAGTGTAATTTACTGCATTAGGCGAATTTTTGAAAACAAAATGCTTTCAAACGCCAAAAAATCCATTTTAGTTAACATTGCCGGTTGTAGGGTTAAACATATACGTAGTACATCTCAGAGTTGAAACTGAGACGTCAAAAAAACCTACATGACACACAGAAAACACAAACACACACCTGACCTTAAATACGTGTTGACAAACCGGAGACAGAACAACTGGCGGTCACTTCATTCATCCAGTTTAACTTAGAATATACATTTTCTACAATCGTAAATATTTTGCCAACGTTCTCCATTCAACTTATTGTTAAAAGCTTAGATTAAACTAAATGTTCCAGCATTACTTCTAAGATAAATGTAATTTGATTCTGTTACGAACGTCTCCCTGCTTATTAAGACATTTTACGTTTTGCCTTTGTTTAGACTTCACAATACAGAGTAATGAAGCGTCCGTATTTACAGCGCAAATCCTTATTAAATTGACGACATAAATTGTATTCACGTTCAAATTGCTTCTTAATTTGCCCATAGACTGCTTTCAAATAAGAGCTACGTCTTTAGCAATTTTAATTAATTTCAAACGAAATAGCTAAATTAAATACGTAAAACATTTTTTAAACGTGATTTTAAAACCTTAAAATTTATATTTTCGTAGAATATAGATTAACAATGTTGTTTAAGTTTGTAATTTTAAAATAATTACAAGTTGAAGGCTTCGTAAAGTTTTTGCAGTCAAACACAGGCTTCCATTTAAAATACTGTTTATTTATTGTATAAATTCATTATGAACAAATGTACACAAAACGTCCTCAAGTAAGTTGTAAATCATACAAAGACTTATTGTAAAATACCGGTAGTTCATGGTGGTTGGCATTAAGAAAGTGATCAAACATTAAAATTTGTTGACTTTATGAAGAGTTTACTTTGGCTTGTAGAAAGATTTTACAAAAAATGTAAATGTGTGCGGTCGTGGGACCCCCGTCAGGAACGAAATTCGTCCTGCCTTTTCTTCAATTTGTTTTACCAGTCTTAACGGCAACATACACACATAATTTTACTTTCTCACTATCACTATAAAGTATAGTGATCGCAAAAATGTTGCGATTTTTGTGGAAATATTCGTTTTTAGACCCCCTGATCCAAAAAAGTGGTTTTTACAAAATGTCTGTCTGTCTGTCTGTATACAAAGCTCGAGAGAAAACTATTCGATCGATTTCAAACAAATTTGCACCAAACATGTCAATTTGGCCTATAAGAATGCACGAAAAAAGGGTTTTGAAATTTTTTGAAAAACAACTCTCTTTTTGAACAAAAAAACCCCAAAAATCAGTAATTATTTTTTTTATAACAAACGACTATAACGATTTTGATAAAATTTGGCTTATAACCCCTTAATGTACCCTACCATATGCAAAAATCAGCATCTTTTTAAAAATTCTCGTTCAGCTAATAATAATAATATTAATGTTATGATTTTTGGAGGTTTTTTTTCCAAAAAGGGGGTTGTTTTTCAAAATGTTTCACACATTTTTTCGAAATCGATCGAATAATATTCTCTCTAGCTAATAATAATAATATTTATTAATTACTGTCCTACTTTAATGTATCCCCTTTCCTACTTTAATACAATTATAAAGTCACAGTGAATCTGTTTAATAATTTAAATATGTTTGTGAAAAAGTACGTGCCAGTTTCTCGTACCGTTTATTTATTCTGTTGAAAAAATGAAAATAGCTTTTTCACTTAAAATATTTGTTAACTTTCTTAAAGTGTTTATTTGTTTATTATTCATGTGTCTCATAAGAAAATGTACAAAAAATGACAAAGGATGGTGTTTTATTTCGTCAATACAAAAATTATAGTAAGTAGGGGCACCATTTTCATATAGCTAAAAGGGAAATAAATATCCTATTTACGTTCCTTCACCTGGAGGTAAATGTGTTTTATTTTTATGTATGTGTGGGATTTGTGTATTTTAAAAATCTTGACAGTGAATGAACAGTATCTCGAAAGTGCGAAGAAAGAAAGTCCCTCAAAAATGTGATTAGTAGCACCCTACATTATTCACTACTATGTGACTTTTAGTTCCAAAAATCTTTTTTCATCACTCCGTACCGAAAGTAGCTACTTTCGATGTCAGCTGGTAGCAACGAAAACGATCGTTTCCCAAGCTCTAATTTAGAGCAAGGGAAAAACGATCAGCTGATTTTCCCTTGCTCTAAATTTGTTTTCCCTTGCTCTCAATTAGTTTTCCATTTGCCCGCTACGCGCTCTGACACCAACAATACCAACTGCACAATAAACATAACCTTGAACTTCTAATTGTTACGTTGTTATGTAGGCTTATTATAGTAAATTTGTTATTATAAAAAAATGTTAATTGAGAAATATAATAGTTTGCATTTTACTGAGGTTTCTTCTTCAGCATTGTGTGTATTTTTGCGTCGTGATGAAAAGTACCGTTCATAACTTGTACCGAAAGTGATTTTCCGGCACTTGCTCCAATTATTCCCGTACTCAGCTTCGCCTCGTACGTGAAACCCTTTCACATGCTCGGCTTCGCCTCACACGTGAAATTCGATATTCCTGTGTTCGGCTCCGCCTCACACATGAAACTTGGGCGCGCACCGGAAAGTGCCACTTTCGGTACTAGTAATGAAATATACTATTATGTTTACATTGTTATTTACATTAATGTCGTAGTTATTTCTATTTAAATAAACGGTACCAGAAACTGGCACATACTTTCTCACAAACATATTCAAATTATTAACATGTTCACTACTAAGGACGCCATGTGAGCTTGACACTGAACACTATGAGAAGCGGCCGACGACAAGTGCATTGCACGCCAACCACCGAATTGGAAGAATTCCCAATATACAATGCATTGCGTGCTTTGCATACCGACCCCCGTAATAGGAGAATTTTCAATACAGAACGAATTGCGTGCTTCGCACGTCAACCCCCGTATTGGGATAATTCCCAATATACAATGCATTGCGTGCTTCGCACGCCAACCCCCGTAATATTAAAATTTTCAATACAGAATGCATTGCGCGCTTCGCACGTCAACCCCCGTATTGGGAGAATTCCCAATATACAATGCATTGCGTGCTTCGCCCGCCAACCCCTGTATTGTGAGAATTTTCAATACACAATGCTTCGCACGCCAATTTTAAGCCTATGTTAGGAGAATAACAAACACAAATTTTGAAGAACAACTTCCTTTTTGGCCAAAAAACATGCAAAAATAAGTTATTATTATTATTAGCTAAACGAGAATTGTTTGAAAGATGCGGTTTTTTGCATATGGTAGGGTACATTTTGCTAATAAGCAAAATTTTATCAAAATCGTTAGAGGCTTTTGTTTTAAACAAAAATTATAGCTGATTATTTTGGGTTTTTTTTTGCAAAAAAGAGGGTTGCTTTTCAAAATTTGTCTAAACCTTTTTCGTGCATCTAAACAGGCGTAATTGACATGTTTGGTGCAAATTTGTTCGAAATCGATCGAACAGTTTTCTCTCTAGCTTTGTATACATACAGACATTTTGTAAAAAACACTGTTTTGGACTCAGGGGGTCTAAAAACGGATATTGCCACAAAAATCTCAACATCGATGTTTTTGCGATCACTATACTTTCTCTATACTACAGTATAGTAAGAAAGTAAAAGTCATTGATTAAATTGTTTTAACACTCGCATGCTGAGCTTAGTCTGCAGTTTAAATGTAAATGTAATTAAATGTGTAAAATATGCATACAACAATGTCAGCTGAAACTGAATCATGAATACAAATTGAACAGATAAAGTGCTTTTACTAATATTAATCAACTTTATACCGTAGCGTCATTGTGCTTCCCGTAATTACAAGCACAGCGCAGCCGGGATTACGTGCGAACAGTTAATTGTGAGAGATTAGCAATTTGGGTTTAAAACTATAGAGGGATGTAAAATGTATTTAACCTTATAAGCGAATTTCAATAGGAAAGATGAGCTTTTGCAGTCACTCTTATGGTGACACATAAGGTTAGTAGGTAGCCAATGAGCACTGATCATAGTTTCAAGAACACGTTTCGCAGTGTCATTAAAAATGTTTATAATATCTGTGTTCGAACGCTAAAGGCAGCATCTTACGTCTGATTTGGTTCACATTTGGTACTTATATTGGTTTTCTAAGTGGCCCGGACGGGTTTCTTAACCAAAAAATATCCAACAACTGGAAGCAAGTTTTTTTCACTGGAAATAAAATATTTTTGAACTAAAATCTATAAGCGCACGGCGTGAAAAAATTTTGCGGGCGGTGAATCGGATTTTACCGTCACGCATTTTCCGTCACGCTCAATTCCATCAAGCTCTACTATACAGGGTGGTCCAAATGTATGGGAACACCTCAATAAATTGGAAATTGTTATAGATGTAATACTGTAACTTTCAGGATAAGTTATTGGTCAAATACTCTGACTTTTGACAGACAACTGAATTTCAACCCCTTCTCAGGGGGTGGCCAAGGAGTTGTAACTCAAATAGTTTAAATGGGAACACCCATTGTGTGATACATCATCTTAAAGATCTCTTTAAAACGAGAAAAACCGCATAAATAAAAATTTTCTACGACACTTGTATCCAAAATGGCGGCTGATTGAAATTTTGGTTTCCAAGGGGTT
>JAGFPH010007095.1:0-15697 GCA_018207615.1 Philaenus spumarius | reverse complement strand
CTTAATACTAAAGAAATAAGTATATACATGACATTCCAAAACGTGTTCTGGGGACCATGAATGCTGCTCATTGACCACTCCCGACCTTAGGTCTCACCATATCACCTAATAAGGCAATAAGTTCACCGATTTTCATCTCAAAACTATCGTCTACCGTCTGATGTCTTAGTACTAAAGAAATAAGTATATACATGACATTCCAAAACGTGTTCTGGGGACCATGATCGGTGCTCATTCACTACTCCTGACCTTTTCTTATGGAAATTCGCTAATAAATTACGGACTGACATTAAATTCTGTTCTCATTTTAAAATTCTGTAAAATGGTCAAAGTGTTTTTAAATTAATCTCAATAATATGGATTTTTTCTTGAAAGTAGTAGTGTAAATCCGGGTGATGATGGTTTTTAGCGTAATGATTGTGAGTATGTGCGAAAGGATGTTGAGTATGAGTGTATATCAATTTGAAACTTATTATCGTGATTGATAGTAAAAACACAATAAAATAACGATATTGTTTGATATTTGTGCTTTGGGATGGGTGGGTCCGGCGTTGTTATTGTTGCTACTTACTTTAAAGTTAAAAACATATTTATATAGACTAGGTTAGCTCAAAACAGGTCTGAACCTCGAGCCAACTCAGATACAGTAATTATACGTTTTCGATATTTACGAGTAGTACGTGTCATTAAAATGTATATACAGTACTGTATATGTATATGTGTTCGGACTGTAACGGACGCATTTTAAGTCCGATTTAATCCAAATTTGGTACACTCGTCGGTTGTCTAAGTCGTTCGGATGAGTTCGTTATAAAAAAAAATTAAACAACCGAAACATGTTTTTTGACAGGAAGTAACTATTTTTTAGATTTTCCGTACCAGAAAGAAACTGTTTGGGGTTTTATCTAAAAATTTAATGTAGGATATTATTCTGAAGATTTTGTTTTCCGACGTTATAGCTCGTTCGGTTCCCCCAGAATCGACCGAAACGTAAAATACCAAAAAAGTAACCGGTTCAAATCCACGAGGAGATTTTACCGAGGGGGCGTCTTCTGACCCGAAGCCAACGGCCGAGTTTGTGCGCTACAAGAGGAACAAAGGTACGTGTGAGTCGAAGCTAGAGGCTAAGGCGCAATCAAATTCTACTAATATATGTCATGCATTCAGGCAGCTATTCAGTGCCTTCGTGAGTATACCAGTTTCTCAAATAGTTGGTTAAAACCCTAGAACATACAAACTTAATTTTGGAAATTCGCTCAACTCGCGTCAGCGGTTCACCTGCATGGTCGAATTGTTATATTAGTTTTATAACTCACGCCTTGGCAAGGCATTTGACAAGGTGGACCACTCCATTCTCATATGCAAGCTTGAAGCTTATGAAATTCATGGTACACTACTATCATGGATCAGTGATTACCTGCAGGGCCGACGCTTAAGAGTGAAATTGCCTGGTACGCTCTCCAAAGAGTTTCATCAAACCTCAGGCGTCCCTCAAGGTTTCCTACTAGGTCCATATTTATTCAAGGTTTTCATCAATGACATAACGTCCATCTTGTCTGTGGAAGCCATACTTTTCGCCGATGACGTTAAGATTTTTACGATGGTCTACAAACAAGGAGGACTTCGTACGACTACAGTCTAGTCTCAACAGAACCCTGGATTGGTGTAAAGCAAACAATATGGAATTGAACTTTTCTAAGTGCTCGATCATGACCTTTGCACAATCTACGCTACGTCCGGTACGCATTGTTGGATAGTCAACCTATGGATAGGGTGTTCGCCATAAAGGATTCGGGCGTTAACTTCTGTGCCGATCTCTTCTTCAACGATCATGTTTATGACCCATGCAGACGAGCTCACCGGATGTTGGGGTTTATCGCAAGGTCGACTCGTGGTATGAAAAGCCCTGCTGTTTTGAGAATACTCTATTCATCCTTTGTACTTCAGCTCCTGGAGTATGCTGGCCCTGTTTGGTCCCATTATCAGCTTGGCCTGATTGATAAGCTCGAAGCTATTCAGAGAAAGTTTTTGAGGCTGGTGGGGATGCGGCGACGACTGCGTTTGAGGGAGGTTCCACTTGCTGAACTTCTTCTTCCTGATCTTCAAGTCTGGCGCGTGGTCGCTGATGTTTTGTTTCTGAACAAGATGATAAACGGTCTGCTTGATTGTCCAATGCTTCTCTCCCGGGTGGATTTTCGTACTCCTTAGGGACTCGATCGCTTGATCTGTTCAGCAGGCGGCACTACTCACGTGGTTATGACTTCCATGGTTCAATTGCAAGAATGATGAGGTTGGGGAACCACTTCTGCTACACAATTGACTTTTTCAATGATAGTGCCTCATCAATTCGTAAAAGAATACTTCATGTCTCCCAACACATACTAGAATAAAATACATGTAGTAAATTGTGATCACTGATCCTTATACTGTTGTGTCTTTTTGTCTATTGTGTTTTGTTTTGTTGATATTATTTTGTAGTTTTTACAGTGCATAAATTATATATATTGTTATTCATATAAATATTTTACTATTCATGGCTTTGTTACACTATGCCAGCACATAAATAGAATGTTGTGGATTTTTATCAATTGTTATGTACTTATTTGTAGTTTGTTATTGTTATATATTTATTAGTAGTCTGCTGCATGTTGGTATTTAGTATTATTTATTTTTGGATAATTTTTTTTCCATTGATTATCTAGCAATCTGTTTTTTGATTGTAATTATATCATGTTTTTGCCGTTGGAATGAAATAAATAAACTCATATACAAAAACAACCGACATCCAGACGTTACAAGAAGTTTGTTTTGATTGAAGTTGTAAACTTGTAAACATAACAAAGTATAATCTAGTCTAGGTATTGTTAAAGTATTACAGGTGATGAGAAAAATCAGCTGTTATATTTCTGAAGTGGGGTTTATTGTTGACAGCGGATCAATAACATAACATATATACAAATAATAAAATCGTGTCTGTCTGTCTGTTTCGGCATCAACGGAGAACGGCTGAACGTATAAGGCTGTGGTTTGAGCCATAGAAACAGTATTTCTTCGGGAAGGTTTAGGAGAAACCCACATTCGAAAAAGTATATTCAATCAAAAGTTGTGCCGTCATTAGTGATCAAAGACGACTATTTCGCCCTCTTTGGGGCAAGTTTATGCTAATAACTTTAGACTGGTAACACCTATTCAATTCTGGATACTCATTGGATTCAGTTCGCTGAGTCTTTTAAATGGCCACCAAGCTGATTCTGTAGGTTGCATAGTTTATGAGGTATAACACAAAAAATTAGGGTTTTCTTAATTTGGTTTACCGATTTTTTAAACATCTGTAGTAGCTTTTAGGAAAACCATGTGACCACCGTGGCGATTGGAAATTTAATTCTACGACTTTCATGTTTGACATTTTTTCTTTTGGATTGACACGTGACTTTTGGGAACTTTTCTGAACTTTTATCCAATTCGAGACTTTTTGGGGACTTTCATGACCTTTTATCCGATTCGTGACTTTTTTGGGACTTTCATGGCTTTTGGGGACTGGTAGACCAGGGCTATAGAATACAAAGGCTGGTCCACTCCTTTGATGTTGACGCTCGCCGACTGTCCCAACCTTCCTCTCGCCCCCCTCCTATGTGACGTCATTCTGGTAACATGACACGCCGCGTAAGCACGGATCGCCTTAACTCTCACGTGTTATTTGATATAAAGTTGCAGACCATGATTCTTTAAAAAACTATGCAATACACACAATCACCTAAATTATATGATTACCAAGTTTGGTGAATATTGAGTAATTATTTTGTTCAGTACAAGTTTTTAAAGAAGGTATATAATTCCGCGAGATTTTCGCCTTTTGACGCATATTTAAAGCTAATTTTCTCGGAGAGGCATTCCAAACATTTCTTGAAAATTTTATAGAATGCACACAATCACCTATATTATATGTTTACCAAGTTTGGTTAATATTGAGTGATATTTTTGTTCAGTACAAGCGTTTAAAAAAGGTAAATAATTCCGCGAGATTTTCGCCTTTTGACGCATATTTAAGGATAATTTTCTCGAAGAGGCATTCTACGAATTTCTTTAAAAAATTATACAATACACACAATCAACTAAGTTATATGTTTAGCGAGTTTGGTTAATATTGAGCAATTATTATTTTCAGTACAAGTGTTTAAAGGAAGTATTTAATTCAGCGAGATTTTCGACTTTTGGCGCATATTCAACGCTAATTTTCTCGAAGAGGCATTCCATGAATTTCTTTAAAAAATTATACAATGCACACAATCACCTAAATTATATGTTTAGCAAGGTATTTATTTATTTAATGTTACGTCGCAGACAAGATTACTTTATGAAATGTTACCAAGATTATCAAGTAATATTTTCTACATCGTTACTTGAATATTCCAAGAAACACCATTACTAACAAAATACATTAAAACAAACATTTTCAGAATGATGAGAGATATAAATAAATAAATATATAATATATAAATAATAATAAGATTTAAACTTAGAGTACCGGTAATTATTGTTTAACTCAAAATTTAAAAACAACAAATTTTAAGTAATCAGCTTCAAATAAAAATACGCATTGAAAAATATTATTTATTTAATGTAAGAGTTGCAAGCAAGATTACTTTCTGTTAAAAAGTTATCAAGGTCCTAAAGTAATTTCTTCTGCAGCTTTAAGTTAAAATGTAAAAAAAATCTTTACTAGCAAAATGCACTTAAAATTGTCAGAATAATTAGATATAAATATCTATAATATACAAATAATTATAATCAAATTTAAACCTAGAGTAATACAATTATTGATGACAAAAATAAAAAATAAAACATAATTTTAAGTTACAATTCTAGACTAAATTAAATTGCACAGTGTCAATTTAAATTTAAATAGTTCAATTGTTTAAATTCAACTATTAAATTAACTATTCTCTAAAGCCTAGGGAAGGAAAATTTCTAAAAAGCAGTTTCATTTAAAAAAAATATATTTTATGTGAGCAGTAATTATTATGTCAATGTGCATATCTGCATATAAGCTACTCGTTATGTGTAAGTATTTATAAGTTTTATGTGTTTTATTTTATAAGTATTACACATGTTTTATTAAACTGCAGCATGACATTCAAGTTTTGGTGGTTTATTGTAATAAATACAATTATTTTCAATAATGTGGCACATTTTGTTCAATTTCGTATTTAGTTTTCAGAAATGTTTCGGAGAATGAAATTAAAAGTATGCTAATTTGTAGTACACTGCATCGGTTTATTACCTACGAATTAGTTAGTTTTATTGTAACCCTGTCTTCTTCTTACACCTTTAGACTACAGTCTACTTATTGCTTTGTCTAGTGCCAATACTAAAACTAAAGAAGAGCGCATCATAAAAATGTTGCAGCTTTGCTAAGAAATTGAAATTATTGTAACAGAGAATACTTATGAGAAGCGGTGGGAATGGAGCAGGCTTTACATCACAGTGGCAGTGACGGGAACGCTATCCTTGGCGGACTGGTCTAGCTAGCCCTTGAGTCTAGGACCGAGGGCCAGTTGCCTAAAAACTTTGACGAGGGTAATTTGACAGCCAGAGGCTTGGCGGAGCGAGGGCCAGCCGGCTAGGCATCAGTGACCTGTTCTACTGTGCGGTGGGTGGGGGGCTTACCTAAACTGTTTAGTCACAGTATTTTGCCGATAACAGTATGATTATAATATTTGTATAATCATAATATTTCGTCGTATTATCACTTTATATAATTATAATTAAAAAAAAACCTAACCTAACCTAAAACTCTTCTATAGAAATTAGTTTAGAGTCGTACTCTATGCATTTAATCTTACCCCTCCCCTGAATCACTTCCGCTCTGGGGAGTCGACTGGCCCTCGGCCCTACCTGGCTGTTTTGACAGTTTATGACCCCCACGGCAAAAGATCGGCTAGCCCTCGCTCCGTTTTCCCTAGCCCTTGTATGCTATAGCCCTGCTGGTAGACACCGTAATAAGTTAAACTGTAGAAATATTTAAAACACAAATTAAAAGTAAACCCATAACATTCCAACAAATGTTTGATAACAATATACACTCCAGATGTTTTAACTTATTAAATAAATAAACATATTATCTGCATATATAAAAGAAGAAGTTCTGACTGACTGACAGATTCACAGTCATCGTACAGTCAATACTATGATAGTTAGAAACTTAAATACCACTATGTAGAGGTGCATTTAAGAAAGGATTTTGCAAAATATTTATCTTAAGGGTTAAAAGGTCAAAATACGGGGTTCTCTTCCAGCCAAATAACAGAAAAAACCCATCTAATGCGAATCAAAACAAACGTTTAGCAACACCTAGGTGTGGCCTATACTAAACCAACAAATGTTTGTTGAATGCATTTACATTTATTACTATGGCAACCAAATTAGAAAATGTACAATCAGTTAATTATTGCTGACAACTAGCAGTTGTTTTAGGTTAGGTTGACAAAATAAAAACACACACAAAAAAAAATAAACGAAAAAGTGCTCACTGTATTATAATTCAAACATCTGTTGTTAAATAATATGAATAAAACAACTGGTTTGGACCAAAAACTTAACATAATTTTAGTTTAGGCCTGTACTGAACCAACACAAGTTTCTTGAAATCATTTACATTTATCACAATAGCAACCAACTTTGCAAATTATTAGGTGTTTGATAATTTTTGGGTTAGGCAAACACAAACAACGAGAAATGCTTAGCCTACTATAAAACAATTCAAACACATATTCCTATTAAAATAATTCGACCACGCAGCTGAACCGCTGACGCGAGTTGAGCAAATTTCCAAAATTAATTTTACAGGCCTATGTTTTAGGGTTCCAACCAACAATTTGGGAAATAGGTCTATTCACGACGGTGCTGAATAGCTGCAAAATGGTTCGCACGCCATTCCGCATATTGGGAGTATCTTCAATACACAATGCATTGCGGGCTTCGCACGCCATTCCGAATATTGGGAGTATCTTCAACACACAAAGCATTGCGTGCTTCGCACGCCAACCCCCACATTGGGAGTATCTTCATTACACAATGCATTGCGGGCTTCGCACGCCAACTCCACGGTAGAATCCACCACATGGCTTTGAACCGGGTACTTCTATGGTATTTTACGAGCGATTTTGGGAAAACCAAGCGAGCTATAAGGTCGCGTAAAAAAACAAAATGTGCAGAACACCATCCTGCGTTTATATTTGTAGTAAACACTCAAAAACAAATTAATTCTCGTAGGAAAAATCTCAAAAAATAGTTACTTACGGTCAAAAAACGTGTTTCCGATTGTTGGATTTTTTTGGCAAACGAACTCGTCCGAGTGACGTAGACAACCAACATGTGTACCAAATTTGAACCAAATCGGACTTAAAATTCGGCCGCTAGAGTGCGAACACACACATATATATATTTTTTTTGCTTTTTAATGACACCTCAAAACGTGTTCTGGGGACCATGATCGGTGCTCATTTGATACTCCCGACCTTGGGTCTTACCATAAGGGCCACTGCAATAGCTCATTTTTGCTATGGAAATTCGCTAATAATTAGTCTTATACTTTGATACTTGACTTACAGATAATGCAAGCCACTCCTGCGGTAAAGTCCACCACATGGCTTTGAACCGGGTACTTCTATGGTATTTTACGAGCGATTTTGGGAGAACCAAGCGAGCTATAAGGTAGCGTAAAAAAACAAAATTTGCAGAATAACATCCTACATTTATATTTGTAGAAAAAACTCTAAAAAAAATCATTCTCGTAGGAAAAATCTACAAAAATAGTTACTTCCTGTCAAAAAATGCATATATATATAATTTTTAATGACATCCCAAAACGTGTTCTGGGGACCATGATCGGTGCTCATTTGCTACTCCCGACCTTGGGTCTTACCATAAGGGCCACTGCAATAGCTCATTTTTCCTATGGAAATTCGCTAATAATTAGTCTTATACTTTGATACTTGACTTACAGATAATGCAAGCCACTCCTGCGGTAAAGTCCACCAAATGGCTTTGAACCGAGTACTTTTATGGTATTTTAGGTTTTGATCGATTTTGGGGGAACCAAGCGAGCTATAAGGTAGCGTAAAAAAACAAAATTTGCAGAATAACATCCTACATTTATATTTGTAGAAAAAACTCTAAAAATATTCATTCTCGTAGGAAAAATCTAAAAAAATAGTTACTTTCGGTCAAAAAATGCATATATATATGATTTTTAATGACACCCCAAAACGTGTTCTGGGGACCATGATCGGTGCTCATTTGCTACTCCCGACCTTGGGTCTTACCATAAGGTCCACTGCAATAGCTCCTTTTTTCTATGGAAATTCGCTAATAATTAGTCTTGTAGGCCTACTTTGATACTTGACTTACAGATAATGCAAGCCACTCCTGCGGTAAAGTCCACCACATGGCTTTGAACCGAGTACTTTTATGGTATTTTACGTTTTGATCGATTATGTTGGAACCAAGCGAGCTATAAGGTAGCGTAAAAAACAAAATGTGCAGAATAACATCCTACATTTATATTTGTAGAAAAAACTCTAAAAAAATTCATTCTGCGTATTCCTCTAATGAAAATAATTAAAAATGTTCACACACAAACATAGGCCCGATAAAGTTTCGTTACAGAGTTAAGGCTCTTGGAATTTGTTAACGTAATTTCAGCTCCAAATGATGAATTAGGCTCTACTAAATATTACTCGGTCAATAACTATTGGTTAAATGTATTGGTTTTACGTGGGTTTTAAACATAGGCCTAAGTTAAATAAAACGAGTGCCAGCACTGTGTCTCCCAGTGACGAGAAACCATGGATGGAACACAAATGATTAGGGTTGAAAAGCACACCTTTTTTAAGTTTGGAGTACACAATGTAATAAATAAATAGGTCTATACATACAGAGTGTTTCCAAACTCTATGCACAAACTTCAGGATATTGTGCCTTGGGTCGCAAGAAACGTAAAACGTCATATTATAACCATGGGTATGCCTATATTTTGTTTCCTTTACCGTTTGTCTGTCTGTATGTAATTTTTACGCGCAAACCCGGCACGTGAAACCAACACGCGAAATCACCACGAGTAAACGTCACGCGAACCTGCTGACAGGATTGTCATTTTATGTAAAATCATCCATTATGTGTAGAATATTATGTTTCAAAAGAGAACAATAAAGGTATGTTAATATACGATGGAAACGACAAGAAAAACCTACACGCAAAACCGTCACTCGTAAACGTCACGCGATACTGACAGGCGTGTAATTTTTTGTAAAATCATCCATTGTCTGAAGAATATTATGGTTGAAAATAAAAAAATAAAGGTACGCTAATAGAATTTATGAAAACGACACGTAAACCCGACAAGCAAAACCGTCACGCGTATACGACACGCAAACCTGACAGGCGTGTCATTTTTGTACACTCATCCATTGTGGGTAGAATATTATGGTTAAAAATAAAAAATAAAGGTTTGTTAATAGAGCTTATGAAAACGACACGCAAACCTGACACGTGAAACCAACACGCAACCATCACGCAAACCTGACAGGCGTGTCATTTTTTGTAAAATCATCCATTGTGTGTAGAATATTATGTTTAAAAAGAGAACAATAATGGTATGTTAATAATACTTATGAAAACGACACGCAAACCCGACACGCGAAACCAACACGCAAAACCGTCACGCGTAAACGTCACGCAAATCTGACAGGCGTGCCATGTTTTCTAAAATCATCCATTGTATGTAGAATATTATGGTTAAAAAGAGAACAATAAAGGTATGTTAATAGAACTTATGAAAACGACACGCAAACCCGACACATAAAACCGTCACGCGTAAATGTAATGCGAATCTGACCGACGTGTAATTATATGACAAACCATCAATTGTATGTACAATATTAATGTGAAAAAAAATGAAGCTATATCATAGAATATGAAACAGACGGTTGCGTATAATTATTGTATGTAAAACCGTCAATTGTACGTAAAACATTATATTGAAAAATAGAACAATAAAAGTGTAGGCCTATTCATTGAACATGAAACCAAAACGCCATAAGCTATATTGTTTTCTTTTAAAATACTACTATGAAAAAGACAACAGGGTGATAGATTTGGCAACATTGTCAGTTAGCTTTCATGATGGTTATTGATGGTTCCGGCCACATTGTCAGCTTCTGTGATTAGTGTTGATCGATATGGCAACACTGTTGTTAGCTTTCGTGATTAATGTTGATCGATCTGGCAACACGGTGAATTAGCTTTTGTGATTATCGTTGTTATCATTGAAGACAAGAAGAGGGTTTATAAACAAAACACTGTTAAATAATATGGCAAATAGGTAGACAAAATTAAATGTTCATTGCGCCTCTTCTGCAAATCTATAATCCGTAATAATATTCCATGAAAATGTTTCGCAGATAGGCTTATTTTAAATATCGGACGAGACGTTTAAAGAAACTATTCAATAAAAGAATGGTTCAAACCGAAGTGTTTTGTTTTGTGTAAACGTGTTATAAAGGTTCGGCACAATAACACAGAATCACACACATCGAATCCGAAGAAAAAAGAAAGAGACAAAAATAATACATAGCCTATGTTTTACCGGTATTAGATCCCTAACGTATGTTACCTCGGGTAGGAGAGGCAGAGGCAAAGGCCGACGCGGGATAATAATTGCGTTTAGGAGTGGCTACCTGTGGCGTATATGATTCATCGGCTATCGCCCCCCGAGGTGCCTCTGCCGGGAAGTGTAGTCCTTGCCGAAAACAAAACTCTCTCTGCGGGAGGTCAGGAGGTCTCCGCATAGGGTTGTTGTGAGGTGTGCAGCTTACGAGTCCCCGTAGAAACAGTCTATTCAACACCGTTTAATTGGGATTGTAATGCTTACACGCTCTTCTCTCTCTCCGTCCGTCGACCGTTCCGTGTTCCCTGTTCCGTGTTCAGACGAAACTTCTTTACAACCTGTTGAAATTATGTTGCCAGTTGTTTCTAAACGACCCGACCGTTAATAATTCCATATGGAAATTTCTTCTTCTACGTTCTACGGTTCTGAAACGATGCCGAAACTTTAACACCCGGGATAACGGGATGCTGGATGGAATATGAATATTTCATGGACCTTTACAAAGGGTACGTTTAACGCTTGGACACCGTCTGATATAGATAGAAATCCCACTGACGTGACGTGCTGAAACGTGTCACGCGAAAATCTGTAATCTATACGTATAAATAAAATTGAAGTGTATGTCTGTGATTTCGAAATAAATACTTTTTTCTAAGCTCAAATTGTTATTCACAAGTTAAAATTAGCAAAACCTAAATATGAATTTTAAAATTTAAAATTTATTGTTCTTTTTTACAATATAGATACACAAATTATAATTAATGACTAAACAAGTTGTACACACAAATATTAAATGATTAAACAAGTTGTACACAAAACAAAACTTTACAATTTGTACAAAGATAAACTTTAACAAAATATTACAATAAGATGTAATTAGGTGTATGATGAATAATATAAAAATAATAGCTTATATTATCCCTGTAAATAAAACAAAACTTAAAATTGCTTATAACTGTAATACAACACATAAAAACACCTATATCTAAATAACATAAACAAAATATAATTTCAATAACGCACTTCATCAAGCATAACAAAAACCGCAAATAAAAAAGGAGACAACAAAATGCACCTCTAAGGAATCCTGTGTAGAGGATTGCCGAAAAAAAATAAAAAATAATGAACAAAAATAGATAACAGAATTCGAGCGAACATATTTGTTAAAATTATAATTAAAAGTTTATTTCCTAAATAGTGAAGATCAGAAAATGTAAAAACATGTATGTCAAGAGATGAATTTGATAATTACAACGGTGGGTATAATTTTGACTATATCATAATTTCTAATAGGAAATCAACATCTGGCAGTTCAATCAACCACTTTCTGAATTTTTTTAGAAAACTATTTTTGTTAAAACTGTATTTCATATAATTCGGTAACTGATTAAATGTTCTGGGTACGATGAACTCAAAAGTTTTAGTGAAAAAAGTAAAATTTGGGTTTGTAATTTTAAAATTTGACGAATTTCTAAGTTTTATCTTATAATCATTAACCATACTTGGAATATTACAGCTTCTTATATAAAACAACTCCATTACCTTATAAATACACATATACTTTATTGGCAATATCCCGAGTTCGACAAAAAGAGGTTGGGAATGTTCAGTTTTTGCTTTTCGCTTTATAACTCTAACAATTCTCTTTTGAATTATAGAGACAGTTTTTATATTAATTTGTCAAGTACCACCGTACAAAGCAATTCCGTATTGTATTCTACTATGAAATAAAGCAAAATACACTTGTCGTAAAATATTTTGAGGACAAACCTTAAAAAAAAAATAATCTAAGCATACTATTCAATCTACTCTTCTAGAGTAAAATATGAGTTTTCCAGTTTAAATTGCTATCGACAAAAATACAAAGATATTTTACAGAACTACAATGCTTCACAACAACACATGCAGTATCACAAGCAGGAAGACCTATACATTGAAGACATTTATATTTAGTTGGACTTTCAAATTTCACTTCACCTCTCAATTTAAAATTAACATAATTAGTTTTTTCAGGACTGAGCAACATTTTGTGTTCTGTAAACCACCAACGAAGTGCACACAAATCTGCCATGTTCGCCTCTCTTATTTCATTCCAACAGTTTCCTACATAGAAACGACACGAATCATCATCAAAATCCGACAGAGAACCTTTAAAATTACCCTTGTACAGACCATTAATATAAATTATAAATAAAATTGCCCCTGGAACTAGAATTACCCTTGAGGAACACCAAATTCTACCACACCCATGCTACTGAATTTACCATAAATTCTAACACATTGTTGCCTATTGTAAATAAAACTCCTCTTACACCAGCCTAGCAAATCCAACAAAATATAATTATCTGCGCTATCAAACGCTTTACTAATATCGAAGAATAAACCACTAACACATTTTGACGAAACTTTCATTTGCATGTAAGAAAGATACAAATGAAATACTATCTTCATACAACGTACTATGAAATAGTGTAGTACTATTTTTTTTTTTATATATATAAATTCTTCTTCTTTTTGGATTCAGAATTAAATAAGCTTTCAAACGATATGCCACACAACGGTATTTGGGAGTATTTAAAAAAAATTAGTTACAGCCATTTTGATTTTTTCAAAATTGATTTCTAGTGGTTGAATTAAATACAGTTGTGTATTCGTTAAATCGTGTGTGTTAAATCGTTTGAAAGCTTATGTAATTCTGAATCCAAAAAGAAAAATAATTAATATTTTAATAAAAAAATACGACAGCAAAATGGGGCAAAATCGGAAAACACGATTTCGATGTTTTTGGCCGCCATTTTTAATCGGTTAAAGATATGGATGTGAAAATTTCACCGTTTGTTTTCTCTTGAAATTCTAAATCGAAATGATGTATCACATGACCACCTTCCCGTGTAAAAAGTTCATTCCAAGATGGCGTATCCAAGATGGCGGACAAAAATTTCAAACTCGCCAAAAAGTTGTTCTTTTATGGTTGTGAGTAACTGCTTTTATTTCTATCTCATAAGACTCGTACATTTTGAGATATTAAGCCGTACCCAGACGTTTTTGACACCTTGTATAGGTAGAACAATTGAATAACAAAACCGCTCTATCTTTTGAACGGTTGAAGATGATATCTTAAAATATTATATTTTCTTGAAAAAATTTACGCTCTGTATCCTTTTTCATAGTGTTTCGAAGGACGAAAGGCTGAAAAGTTAGCTAGTCAAACAAGGCAAAACACGGGAGGACAATTTTCTTCTTCAATAAATAAGCGAATTTTGAAGGCAGATATCTCGGAAACTATGCAAGATAGGGAAACAAATGAATAGAATCAATCTTGTGGCACATTTTGTCAGCTTTAATTTTATATAGAATGGTCTTATCGCCAAGACGCATAGTTTTCTTGATCTACGTGGTCCCCTGCACCCCGCTCAACTCCTAGAAGTGGGGACATTTAGTATGTTTACCTCTTACTAGTCCAAACAACGTCCCAATGTCAAAACTCGTGTACCTTCCACCCCCCCCCCCCCCCATTTGAGCATTCATTGACAAGGACTACTATAACAGATGATTCGGATCTAAAGCTTATCAACACATGTCTATTTGAATGTATTTACATTCATCACCATAGCAACCAATTTAGCAAATATAAAATCAGTTTGTTCTTCTTCACAACCAACAGCTTTTTTATGTTATGTAAACAAAATAAACACAAACAAACCAAAGAAAAAGGGTCACTGCTTTATAATTCAAACATATATGTTATACCGTATTACAAATAAAACAGCTGATTTGGATCAACAGCTTAACAAAATTTCATGTTAGGGGTATACTGAGCCAACACACATTTCTTGAAATCGTTTACATTTATTACCATAGCAGCCTACTTGGCAAATTTAGAATAGCTTAATTCTAACAACCAACAACGTTTCGAGATTAGTTTTATATCGCACTACTATGTACAAAAAACCTGTTATTCGAACAAAAAGCAGTCATGGGACTGCCGACAGAAGTTAAAACTGTCATGAATATAGACATTCTTGTTTGTGTTATTTAAAATTTTTTAGATTTCAATTTTAAATGTGACAAGATATAAAAATAACACAACTTACAAAATGAGGAAGCACAATGTCCATTTCAGAGGTATTACAAAGCATATACTCTGTCTATATATATTACAAAGCATTTTCATAGTAGAGAGTGACGGTAAAATCCCATTCACCGCCAGCAAAATTTTTTAAACGCGGTGCGCCTATAGAGTTTTTACTCCAAAAACCTGTCCCTACTGCGCATGCGTCAGGATCTAGGATACTTTACCCCCACCACTGTATCAGTATCCAAGTGTCTCTGTCCTAATCAATTGTAATTTCAGTGAAAATATCAGTTTGTACAACGCTGCGATCTGTTTCCATTTGCTTAGCCACGGAGGTCGGCGAGCGAAGCAAGCAGGGGCAAAGTCCCTAGTAATCAATATAATAATAATAATAATTTACCTCCAATTATTTACAATTAAACACATTTCATTTGTTGGGAATCATCTAACCATCGCTTCCAGTACTTGATGGTCAGTGTATGAAAAAACAAATAAGCTAAATACAATATAATAAAAAAAACTTAAATGAATACAAAATAATTCGACAATGCAGCTAAACCGCTGACGTGAGTTGAGCAAATTTCCAAAATTAAGTTTATATGCCTATGTTTTAGGGTTTCAACCAACAATTTGGGAAATTGGTCTATTCACGACGGTGCTGAATAGCTGCAAAATGGTTCGCACGCCATTCCGCATATTGGGAGTATCTTCAATACACAATGCATTGCGTGTTCGCACGCCATTCCGCATACTGGGAGTATCTTCAATACACAAAGCATTGCGTGTTCGCACGCCATTCCGCAAACTGGGAGTATTTTCAATACACAAAGCATTGCGTGTTCACACGCCATTCCACATACTGGGAGTATCTTCAATACACAAAGCATTGCGTGTTCGCACGCCATTCCGCATACTGGGAGTATCTTCAATACACAAAGCATTGCGTGTTCGCACGC
>JAGFPH010007094.1:37146-47673 GCA_018207615.1 Philaenus spumarius | reverse complement strand
TCAGTGAATCAGTGTTACCGTCTAGCTTTATATAAGTAGATAATCTTACAGTATTTAATCTAGTAGTGTGTGGGTTTCAAGTCAGAGGCCAGTTGCATGTTCTATTGACATAGTAACCAGATATTACTTCAGCAGGTCTTATAATATAAAAGTATATTTTTCTTTTTAAAAAAAGCCCCACTTATTGGGCGTCAAATTATAATATAAAAGTTATATTTTTCTTTTTAAAAAAGCCCCACTTATTGGGCGTCAAATTATAATATAAAAGTTATATGATTACTTCTTTTTAAATTGAATAGCCTCACGTTGTGAAAGCCAAATTATGATAAAAGTATGATTTCCTTTTAAATTGAATTTATCAGATTTCAATTGTATATCTCAAAGCTGAAAGAGCACTACAAATATCTCACTGGTTCTACTTATAGGCTAGGCCTATTCCAACAATACAATAACTATAAGCTTTAAAGTTATAACAAATCTGGTTTATTAAACAATATATTGAATCTCCTTTTACATTTAAATTATATAAATAATCTTATTATTACATATCAAACATTTTAATTATTTTATAATTATTAAATATTTAGATCTCTTAATCTCGGGTCAAAAAGGTTTGTGGCTAATTAAGTATGCAATCTGTAGCAAAAAGAATCATATAATTACTGTAATAAATATTTAAAATTGCTAACTATTAAAGTATAAATTTTCAAATAAATGTTCAATTCCTAATTATGGTTCCTAATTTCTTATAATTTAACAATTTGGTAAGTCTATATTTAACACTGAAGTTTTGGTAATTGTTCTTTAAATGTACTTTAATAAATATGGCCGATACTACCTTCCCAGGAGCTCAATTGAAACATTAATACTTCCTTAGTTTATTTAGAATAGCTGATATTATTTTAGCTCTTGAAATTCGTAATAAAGTTATTTCTGCTTCCTTCTTAAATGGATTTAACGATTTATATTGTCTTTATTTTAATGTAAGGTTGAATTAATTTTAGAGCCTCTTAACAAAAACGTCTGTATCATGCAATGGTTAACTAGAAAGTAATAAAAGGGCTTAGTTCTTCTTCAAATGAACCCGCGACACTGTGCACTGCCTTACTGAATAGCTTTGCTATACGTTTTCCACTATTAGTGTTTTATTTAAATCAAATGTTCTTTTAATAAAATCAATAAGGTAAACTTTTATAAGTTTTCCCACTTGTATAATCGTTTTTTTACCAATGTTTATAATTATTTATGCCTTTAAAATGTCCAAAATATTCATTTTTTAGAAAAATATAAAAGTACTAGCATTACCCGTCGCGGCTTCGCCAGCAATCTTTTAATAGTATTATTGAAATTAGGAAATGCTAATTATACCCAGTGCATATTGTTTATATATAATTTTAATTTCTAACATTAATTTAGATATAATTAATTTTAAATTTAAAATTCTTTTGAGTTTAAAAAAAGTCAAAATTTCAAGTTTAAAAAAGTTGAAGTTATTTAAGATTATAAATAAATTTTTACTCAGTAAAGTACAGTATTTATTAAAAAGTGTTAATCATATATTTCTTACATTCAAACTATAGCAAGTGAAGCTGCAACGGGAATTCTCATCTACAAAACATTTACATATTTTTAAAATTGAGTTTAAAAATGTACATAAAACTAAAAATAATATGTAAATGAGAATCATAAAAAATATATACACTTATGAAAAATGTAAATTTTCCTAAAAATAGACAAATAAATCAATATTAAAGTTTAAATTTAATTATTTCAAAACTTCTTTATACACTATGTTAGATGTTTTTCCTCCTGGTGACAGAATTACTAAACTTGATGGACTACTTGTTCTGGAACATCCAACATATAATTGTCCGTGTGAAAAACAATCTTCTCTTAAATCAATTCCAGCTCTTTTTAATGATTGTCCTTGTGACTTATTAATTGTCATTGCGAAGCACACTTTAACAGGAAATTGAATTCTTTTGAAGTCAAAGGGATAGTCCGATGGTATCATAGGTATGCGTGGAATGCCTTTGGCACTTCCAGTAATAACTGTTGCTTCAATAAGATTTTTCTGGAGGGCAGTCACACGCAGACGTGTACCGTTGCACAGTTTTGGAGGGCAAAGGTTTCTCAAAAGCATAATAGGTGCACTAACTTTAAGCGTTAAAACATGTGGTGGAAATCCAGGCGGGTTCAAAGAATTCAGGAACTCTGTTGGAAATTGTACTGCATCATCAACTTTTAAAGCTGAATCAACATACATATATTGCATTTTTTCGAATTGAAATGAATTTAATAAAATATTATTAATTTCAGAAGTTGTGTCATTTTTTAAAGTCAAAATGGCTCTTTCGCATAGCCAGTCAATCGATTTATCTTTGAGATTTTTAATGTCGGGATATATTCTCGATATCAGGTCTTCCAAAGTACTTACTACTGTGCCTAATCCTGTAGGCAAAGTAATCTTTCCTTCTGACCCTGGATAATGGCCGTTTCCAATTTGTAACAGGAGTTCAGAAAACTGCACAGCAGTAACATTTCCTCTTAAGTAAACTCTTAAATTTTTTGTGAGCGAAAGTTTCGTTATTTGAGGCCATAGATATGAACTCTTGATGCAAGCTTCGACTTCATTGGCTCGAGTTCCTCTCGGTACAACTGGTAAAGTCTGACGAAAGTCTCCTGCTAAAAGACTGTTACTCCACCCATCAAAGTATTCTTTGAGTTTCTAATGTCTTGCAGACATCTGCTCAAAGCTTCGAAGCCTTTTTTATGTGACATTGAGCTCTCATCCCAGACAATCAGTTTGCAATCCTGTAAAATTTTTTCCATGGAGGTTTTTCCTCCATCCAATAATGTAGCAGCAATACCAGATGATGCTGTTGCCAAAGCGATGTTATGGCTGCTTCTCACTTTAGCCAAAAGCAAGTTAATGAGGAAAGTTTTACCAGTTCCACCAGGAGCATCTAAGAAGAAAACTTTCCCTAAGTTGGATTCAACACTGTCTAAAACTCGATCATAAACGATCGTTGTTCATCTGTTAATGAGGCTTCGTTTTTCAATACAGTTTCATTCAAAGCAACAATATCATAATTAGTTTCTCTCACATAATCTTTGTTTCCTAAAATTTCACCAGATCTTTTTGGATTAGGTAAACCGTATTATTTCATGTTTAGTCCACCTAAAGCTAAAACAGAATCTTCAAGTAACTCTAAACACCTATTGTATACCAACTCTACTGATGGATTATTTTGTAAATGTTGTCCGTTCAATTGGTTCATAATATCTTTTGAAAGGTCACCCTTAAATTTATTCCACAGACTCAATGCATTGGAGAGATAGCAAAATACCAGCATTACACTAAATAGTTCCCGCATTTTAAAAAGTGAGCGTGTTATTGCAGCTTCTTTTAAAGTAAACTCCCATTGCTTGTCATCTTCTAATAACCCGAGCGTCTTGCATGTTGCTTGGAAAGTAGGATACTCAATATGATTTACTGTTTTTAAATAAGAAAAGGATGTTGGGCCTCTAATGTGATGAAGAAGAAGACGGAGATGATAACACTCTACGTTATTGGGATGAATAGTGTATACTCTACCTAAAGCATGATCCTTTCTTACTCCTGGCCAACCTTCTACAGCTTCTCCTCGTTTACGCCGAACAAATTTTTTATTTTGCCATACGTAGTACGAAGGCACTTGTAAGTAATGTAGAGTTTTAGCAAATTCGTCATTTTGGCATAATTCGAAAAAGGCCAAAAGAGTTGTTGTTGGTTGATGAATAAGTTTTTCATTTATATTATCCGCAGTAAAGTAAATACGTTGTCCATTTTCTAGATGAACATCAAGGTGAGTGACAGCTGGATACCTGTCATGAATTGAAAATGCTAAAATTCTCCAAACTGCTTCGGAACTACTTATATATCGACCACTTTCATACATTTTTATTTCATCTATCTCGTTTTTTTTCTCCATAGCAAATGCTGCTTGATCATTGCCTTTAGTAATATATTTGCAAACGTACTTTATAGACTTTACAGAGCTTGTTATTTCTATATTAATATGGGCGTTAAAAGTACGTAGCAAAACAGGGTTATAAGGTACTACCCATCGGTTGTCCAAATCTACTGATTTTATGTTCACCTTAAAACCTCCATCATCTGGTGATCGTCTTTTATATTTTGGATATCCATCTTCACCTCTTCGAGTTTCTTGAAGAAGCATAGCCGGATAATACTTAGTGCAACGCCCATCTTTCATGCAAGGAGAGCTTTTATTCAAAATGCCACATGGTCCATGTATCATATTGGCCTTGACTATCTCATAAAGTAGTAGATCTTCATCAGGGTTTGGAATTTCAGCACATACGAATTTATCTATCATATTGGATGAAATTCTATCTTCCAACCATAGCAATATGTGAACATGCGGCAAGCCTCGCTTTTGCCATTCAACAGAATATGTATGTGACATCGAACTTTTCCAAACAGTTGGCCTTTAAACAAAAGATCTGTTAACTCTTTTACTTTACGATTGAAAACTCTTGCAATAATATCAGGACGATGATAATGTTTTTGCCCAGGTAGCAATGATTCTTGAATCTCCTTCCACTTTGGATTGCAAGTGAATGTTATAAATAAATCTGAACTTCCATAATGTCGGACGTAAGTCATTCCATCCTGACCCCGTTCATGCATATACCGAGGTCCTTCAGTAAAAGATGATGGCAATACTACTAATTTTCCAAGTTGATCTGCTTGAACGTCTTGTCTTCCTATGGCGTCTTTTAAATGAATATAGTTATCTGCCCTAAGCCTTTTTTGATGATATCTGATATAATTCAATTTTTCCATCTCTATTTTGGCGTACATGTCAACTAAATACTGACTAAATAAAGCACCATAACAAAGCAAATAGTTATTTTCTCCTTCCCTCTCCATAATTCTGTAGGCATAAAAACAGGCAGCAGATACATTTTTGTTCAAAGGAAGTTTCGTTGTAGGATCACATTGTGAAATGTCTATTGAATATCCATCTTCTCCGTGGCAAAACATAAGCGGATATTGTAGTGCATCATAAGATCTATGAAGTTCACTGATACGTTGTAGTTTATTATCGTGGCTTTGAATGACAATATCCCGCTTTTCGAACTGCTGTCCAACTATTACCAAAGCTACCTCATTAGATGTGGGAGCATTGTAACAACCTCTGTGAGCGTTGGCAGGCTTTCTGTCTGCGTGAATCACTATTTGAAAATGTTCGCAATTCTCCGGTACCTTATCTATAGTAGTTTTTAAATCTCTAATGTACTTATTTTCACTACGGAGCATATCTTGCAGCTGTTTAACTAAAAATAGTTTGACATCTGGATAGTTCGAGCACCTAAGTCGAGCTTCTTTTTCATCTTCACCAACAAAATAGATTTGCAAAATTTAGCCTCTTCTTCTGAATGTGGGAGCAAGCTTCCATATAAATGGTAAACTTGGCCTTGCACTTTAAAAGTTGGCATAAAACCATCTTCAACAATCTGTTTAGCACCAAAAGATGTCATCTGAAAGCAACCGTTGTACCGTCTAATGCGATCAATGAAGTGGCTTTGCTCAGGGTGTTCACCAATAAGTAAATTATATAGTGGTTCTGGTGGAGGTTGCAAAGTGGCGAGCTGTACTTTACCAGAACTACAGCACATACCAAGTGTCTCTCCTTTCCATTTAAAGAGCATGGCAAAACCGACATTTTTCACTCATAATACCAACAATGTCATTTTTATAAACTATATTAGGATCATAGGCCAGACCAGAAAGTTTTTTATTTTTCCATATGCGCAGACGAATTTCTGCCCGAAATCCTGGATTATTTCGATCATATAGATTTTGGGGTGCTCTATGAACTTCAACATGATTGCTTTGATACTTAGCTGCTGCAGCTCTGTGAACTTCTGGGCGATTGTTTTGATAGGCAACGGCTGCTGCTCTGTGCACCTCTGGGTGATTATTTTGATATTTAATTGCTGCTACTCTATGCATTTTTGGGTGACGCATCAGATATGCAGCTGATGTACATCTATTTAAATCGGGGTGATCATCTTGATACTTTTCCACAGCTACCGGTATTTGATTACCTTTCGGGTTGGTTTGTTTATACTTTTTCACAGCTTGAATATTTTGATTTTTTCGAGTTCTGTTTGTGTACCTAGCACGACGCTTTTTATTTTTGACATAAATAGTTACCGTAATGTAGAATTTTGTGAAACATTGTCTTCGGAAATAGGCAAATACACGTCAAAATGACCACTATTAATATTCCCACTTAGGCGCAATCTTTTTACGGGGAATGTGTCTGTACCAAATTTTGCATAAAGATTATTATTATAATAAACTTCAAACAAAAATGGAAATATCTCACCAGCGGCAACCAATTCGCAATAACCAGCATATACTGAATGTTGATTCATTTCACGTACATACTCCACAGAAGTTGAAAAATTATCGCCATTGGAGTTATAAGACATCTCAGTAAAGTTATTCCAATTTTCAGCCACATACGTAACAATTGTTTCTCGTAGCTCCTGACACCTTTCTTGGGTATTAAATAAGAGAAAAGAAAGAGCTCGAAAAAGGCAGGCCCCATCTCCAATGATAGATACAACAGTTTGGGGTATTAACATCTCATTGGCGTTAATCTCATCTATCAACATGTTTTATATCACTTTTTTGAACAAAAAAAGTAACTTCATTTAGTTCATTGTATAAAGTTATATAGTACTGTACTATAAATTATTTGTACATTTACCTTAATTATACCGGTTAATTTTAGTAATATACAAACTAAAATTGGTTTTGCTCTTCCAGTAAATGACACTTTTTCCTAACAAAATTGTTTTATTTTTAAAACTATTATAACTTTGGGTTGATTTCACTAACAACTACTTAATTGGTATACACTTAAAACTCGAATTTTTTTTTGTAAAATGCACTATTTATATTCATTCAAACGCACAATATTTGGGTGTATCCCAGTAACATATTTTGTAGAATTTGTGTGTAATATTATTTCTCCATTGTGTGACTTCACTGGAACATTTTCTTAGTTCTCGCTTTGATACAATATTTCTGATGAAACAGTCATGTAATCATTCTTGAGAGGATGTTAAAAGTTAGAATTTAAACAAATATATAAATTATACATAGGCCTACACATATTTTATGTAAGCTGTAACACTAAGCAAATAAAAAAAATGTAGGCCTAAAATTTGTTAATTTGGTTGCTATGGTAATAAATCTAAATACTTTCAAGAAACATGTGTTAGTTCAGTATAGGCCTAACATAAAATTGTGTTAAGTTTTTGATCCAAATCAGCTGTTTATTCATAATATGTAACAAAAGATGTAATTAGCCTATATTACAGTAAAACTTTTAAATTGACTTTTCCTTTGTTTTTATGTTAATTTTGTTAACCTAACCTAAAATTAGTAGTTGGTTGTGCAAAATAATTAAAACAAAATTAGCAGTTGTAGGGTATTTTTTTCAGGTGATTTTTTTATTTTCAAATAATTGTATCAAAAATTAAAATTTCATAATTTGTAAATTTAAATCATTAAAATAATAATATTATGTTAGTTGGTTGCTATGGTAATAGATATAAAAAGTATTCAACAAACCATGTGTTGGTTCACTATAAATAGGCCACTCCTAGAATTGTGTTACTAATTTACTAAGTATTTGATTTGAATCAGCTGTTTTATCTGTTATAGGGATGGGAGTGAACCCCAGTATTTTAATCATTTTCAACCCTTAAAGTCAATATTTTGCAAAATCCTTTCTTAGTGCGCCTCTACATAGTGTTATTAACGTTCCTTGAAAGTTTCAAGTCTATAGCTATCATAATTTTGGCTGTACGTTGATTATGAATCAGTCAGTCAGTCAGGACATCTTCTCTTATATATAGAGATGTATACGGGTGATAATGTACGCATTGGAAACAGCTGTTTTTAATTCCGATTTAACTTTAATCGATTGTCTTTGCAGTCTGAGTAGGTTATACCACTGCTTTCACTTTCATTTGCTTTGTTTACACATTTATAATATTCCAACACTGTTTTAACACTTGTTTTTCAAATAATTTACAATGTTTCTTAATCTTAATTATACTAAATCTAGTAATACATACGCATAATTATACACGCTAATAGATTTGAACAATGAAATATGATTGCATACTTTTCAATTTTTTGTAATTACATTTTACAGTAGTCTAGGCTTGTCGATTTATTTTTATAAAAGAAAAAGGTAAGTTAATTTCTATTTAGCCTTATTTATTGATATTATATAGTTATTTACTGTGTTTAATTATTACAAATAATGAAGTTAAATTACTTTCATTAGGTAGGCTAATTCTTGCTTTAAGTAGGTACAATTTTGAGGTTATATTTTCCCAACTGGGTTAAAATGTTATAGTCTATTAAAAACAAATAGAATTTTCTCTTGATATCAGAGTATTTTAAACCAATACATACATTTTCACATCGGCTGTTACAGCACTTAATCAGTAGTATGCTTATCAGCTGTACTTTTGTGCCTTTGTTTTGTTAGTGCTGCGAGTGAAAATGAGCATGAAATAATGTGCAATTCAGAAATTGATAACTATTTACGCAGTGTCCCATTTCATTTTATAGTGACTTAAGTGTAGCAGATATACCCATGCTCATAAAAAACTTTACAAACTTAGTTTGAAATGAAATTTGAAAGAGAGGAATGAGGATATTTGATGTTTTCTTTGGATTCAGTTCTGAAGATATTATCTGTGATCCAGACATGAAGGAAGTAAAATTTCTATATCATAGTCCTTTCATTTCAGGAGACATAATAGAACAGGAGTCAAATATAGTTGATAGGCTTACTAAAAATTTGATTTTAGACCGGGACTAATAATGTTGATGATGTGCTGAATCTATTGATTTCAACTTTAGTAGTAATAGGCCTATTTTTCTAATTGAAAATAAAACAGTATATAATGCAAATGCTAGTGTGTAGGCCTCAGAAAAAATATCCGGTCACTAAGTTTTGTGGCAGAGATTGGCCATAGGTAGGCACAACAAAATTACCAAAAACAAATTGATTTCTAAGGTGTCGCTGGTGTAAATGTACTGTGTAAATTCACTGAATTAAAATTTCAAGATATAACAAAATGTTCAAAATTTGATTACAAACACAAATATCTAGCCACATCACTTATTTACATTATGGGAAAGTATTATTGAAATCTTGTGAAAATTCTAAAAATTTTACCCAGAGTTTTCTCAACGTTTTCGAGGTCTCTGAACACGATAAAGCAATACAACATTTTGTGTCCGTGTGTCTGTATGTGTGTCTGTCCGTCTGTGGACACAGCAGACGTCATAGAAAACTTCTGGTGGTGCCAAAATCTTCATAATTTTACTGCGGAAAGTTGAAGAGGTTTTGTTTGAGCTTTCTAGTATGACAGCAACGTGACGTGCGTAACAAAAATATCACATTTTTTAGTACTTTAACAAAACACGAGCCGAAGTGTCGGAAAAGTGTTCCATCTTGATTTATATTACACTCATTTTTGTATTACAATAACCTCTAATCCTGACTGAAATAAACTAATTCATAAACTAAAATAAATTATTAGCTAAAAATATAATCAAACACTTATTATAAATCACGTTATAAACAATAACCTTGAACAAATCAAACAACTGCGTGTAGTAGTTTATGCAGACGCAAACAAACCGCAGCTTATTTCTGACAATATCACCGTCAACAATTTTTTTTCAAACGAAGACAAACTCGCACTGTCTACTAGATAGAGAATTTAATACTATATGAATTGCAAGTTATTCCGGTAATTACTAGCGTTGATATATCGATTCTACGAATCGTCTCATTGCGAGACGATAGCACTATAGCGGGGGACCGAATCATCTCGTAGCGAGACGATAGAGGACTTGGAGGGTTAAAGGTATCACTTAGCTTTATAGATTGTAGGAAAGCTGTTTTTGTCTCTCCTGTAAAATTATTGAAACGTTAATTAAGGCTAGCGCATGCAGCAGACGGACGGATGAAAAATCGCTATTCTGCTTATCAATTGTGCCAACACACACAGAAATCCTTCCGACTGCATACGTCTGAATGTTTTGGAACTGCTCCGGAGTCGATTTTTTTAACGTCTGCAAGATTTTTTTTAGTATATCGCAAGAGCTAACTCAGTTTCTCAACAGTCTCGCTACGGGCTCTAGGGTTTGTTTACCAGCGAGGAGCTGTCTGCTTTGTGTAAAACATGTGGGTTGTGTTTCCTTGTATCTTGTGTTACGTTTTGTATTTTTTTATTTATTTTTACGTGCACAATCATGTCTATGTCCTTATGTCCTGTGTGCTAATGTCCATGATTTCAGTTGGAGCGACGCAGTCTAATTTACGAACGAAAATTCAATCTGAAATCTGAAATAAGACTGAGAGTATTACAACGTGAACTGAAAGCCTGTATTACAACGTGAACTGAAAG